>PVLC010035697.1:0-16134 GCA_004027655.1 Graphiurus murinus | reverse complement strand
CTTCTTCTTTTTTTTTTTTTTTTTTTTTTTTTTTTTTTTTTTTTTTTGCGGTACTGGGGATTGAACTCAGGGTCATTCTACCTCCGAGCTATACCCCCAGCCCTATTTGAAAGCGAGTCTCACTAAGTTTCAGAGTGCCTCACTAGGTAGCTGAGGCTGGCCGCGAACCCAGATCCTCCGGTCTCAGCCTCCTGAATGCTGGGATTACAAGCGTGTGCCACCTCGCCCGGCTTCCCAGCACTATTTTTTATTCTTTATTTTGAAACAGGATCTCACTAAGTTGTGGAGTGCCTCACTAGGTAGCTGAGGCTGGCGGCGACCTAGATCCTCTGGTCTCAGCCTCCCAAATGCTGGGATTACAGGTCACCATGCTGGGTTAAGGATTCTTTCTGAGCCTTCTTCAGAGAGTGAAGATGAGCTAGGGAGGGCAGCTGAGAGACTGGGTTACTTGAATTCTAATTCCTACTAGAACCTTCCTTACCTGTGCCTCAGTCCCCTCACCTGTGACAAGGGGATAAACATAGTTCCTGTCTCATAGGGTTGCAGTGAAGATCCAATAAATTAGCTTACATAAAGTGCCAGTACAAGCCGGGCGTGGTGGCACATGCTTGTAATCCCAGCATTCGGGAGGCTGAGACTGGAGGATCTGGGTTCGCAGCCAGCCTCAGCTACCTAGTGAGGCACTCCGCAACTTAGTGAGACTCGGTTTCAAAATAAAGAATAAAAAATAGGGCTGGGGGTATAGCTTGGAGGTAGAATGCCCCTGAGTTCAATCCCCAATATCCCCAAAATAAATAAATAAATAAATAAATAAATAAATAAATAAATAAATAAAGTGCCAGCACATAGCAAACATCATCATTGTCATCCTTATTATTTTGTGTGTGTGCGTGGTACTGGGGATTGAACCCAGGGGCATTCTACTGCTGAGCTGCACCCTCAGACCTTTTTTTACTTTTTATTTTGAAATAGGTTCTCACTAGGTTGCTGAGAGTCTTACTCACTACGTTGCTAAAGCTGGTCTCGAACCTGTAATCCTTCTGTTTTAGCCTCCTGAGTACTGGGATTACAGGCATGTGCCACCATGCCTGGCTATTCTTTTATTTTGAAACAGGGTCTCACTAAGTTGCAGAGGACCTCACTAAGTAGCTGAGGTTGGCCATGAATCTGTGATCCTCTTGTCTCAGCCTTCCAAGTACTGGGATTAGAAGCGTGCACCACCATACCTAGCTATAAACATTCTTTTTGTGTGTGTGGTACTAGGGATTAAACCCAGGGGCATTTTACCTCTGAACTGCACCCCTAATCCTATTTTATTTTTTTATTTTGAAACGGTCTAAGTGGCTGAGGGCTTCCCTAATTTAGTGGGACTGGCTTGGAACCTGCAATCCTGCCTCAGCTTCAAGTACCAGGGTTATAGGTGGCCCCAACTTGAAGACATTCCTCTTGACTCAGCGCCCATTCAAGTGTAAGTTGCCTGTTCACATCTCAATGCGGTCAGCCATCAAGCATGCCGTTGTGTAGCTAATCTCTGCAAATGGATAGTCACTGCCTATTTGGTTGAAGTATCCTATGAATTTGATGCTAGTGCAGAGTCCATTTTACAGAGCAGGATATTGAGCCTTAGAGTTAGTGACTTGCCTAAGACTACAAAGCGAGGAATAGCAGGCAGGGACTTGAACCTAAGTCTGTTGACCCCAAAACTCATGCTACCACCTAAGTACCAGTACCTGAGTGGTATTGTTCTACAGTAGTTACCTAGGTCCCCCTCATAACTATTGTTAATATTTTTATAAAATTTTTCAGTGTTTTTTTGAATGAGGATTGCAGACTTTTACCCTTCTCCCCAACTTGTGTTTGTGTGTGTGTGTGTGTGTATGTGTGTGTGTGTGTGTGTGTGTATGGTACTGGGGTTTGAATCCAGGGGCATTTTACCTCCAAGCTATACCTCTAGTCCTGTTTTATTTTTTATTTGGAAACAGGGTCTCATTAAGTTGTGGAGAGCCTCACAAAGTTGCCAAGGCTGTCCTCAAATCTGTGATCCTGTCTCAGCCTCCCAAGTACTAGGATTACAAGCGTATGCTACCACGCCTGGCTTTGTGCCTTATTTGCTTCACCCAGTAATATCTTGGAGATTGGTTGCTTTTTTTTTTTTTTTTTCCCCCTCTCTGCAGGGCTGGGGATAGAATCCAGGAGCTCATACTTGCTAGGTAACTCTTCCAAGGTGCCACACCCCCAGCCTGAAGGAGCATTTGCCACGCTGTGGGCAGCAGGGTCTGTCTCCTGGGTGGTTACGACAGCAGGGGACAGATTCCTCCCACAGCCCGTTCTGGGCATTGGGAGAAGTATAAGGTCCCCAGGTTTGCTAATGATGTGTCAAATAGGTTCCCAATGAAATAGGGCACTCAGAGTAGGCCAAAAGGAATTTCTTTTCTCTCCCGCTCCTTTGGGACTTCAGCATTCACACATGCGCGTTCAGTGACACTGTTCTCTCCTTGCCTCCCGGGATCCTTCAGGCTTTACCTGGGCCAAGAGTTCTACGGATCACAGACTCTGTCCAGCCAGCTTTGCTACTGGCCTTTTGAGAAAGCCAAGAACCTTTTAAGTATTTTTAAAGGGTAGCTTGTGGCCCCATGAAGAATGGAATGAAGGGAAATAGGGCAGACATTGCATCTGGAGTGACCTGGGTCTGGCTTCTGAGAAGAGATCAAGGCACTGGGAATGCATTTTACTGAATACTGACAACCCTTTTTCCAATTCTGACTCCAAGCCACCAAGTGGTCACATTGGGGTCATCTGCCTGTCTCACCTATGCCCTTTGCTGCTGTAGCCCAGACACTAAATTCCAAGGTCTTGTAGACCTTGTAGTGAGGTCTAAATCTTCCTAACTTCCTTCCAGAGAGGAAGATTTAGAATTATTTCACACTAAATTCCCAGAAAGCATATGTTTTTAGGAATCCATTCTTTAGAGACAGAATTAGAAGGGGCCTTAAGAACTGTCTAGTATCTTATAGCCAGACATGATGGCACACACATGTAATTCCAGTACTTGGGAGGCTGAGACAGAAGGATTACAGGTTCAAGGTCAGCCTTAATAATTTAGTGAGATTCTGAGCAACCTAGCAAGACCCCATTTTAAGAGAGGAAGAAGCTGAGTGTGGTGATGCATGCCTGTAATCCCAGTACTTGAGAGGCTAAGACTTGGGGATTGCAGATTCAAGGACATCCTGATTAAGTAGTGAGACTCTCATCAACCTGGCAAGACCCTGTTTCAAAAAAAAACAAAACAAAAGGTTGGGAGTGTAGCTCAGAGGTAGAATGCCCCTGGGTTCAATCCCCAGTACAAAAAAAAAAAAAAAAAAAAAAAAAAAGAAAAGAAAAAGAAAATCGTCCAGTTTCTTAATTTGTACATGAACTGGCGGCAAGGGCAGGAGGACTGGGCCAGAGTCACGTGGCTGGTAGGGGTCAGAACTAAAATAGTAATATTGTCACTTAAACAATACCCCTAATGTTCATCAAATCTGTGTGTTAAGTACTCAGCTAGGTGTTCATGTATGATCTTGTTTTATTTAATCCTTGCACTGACCTTTGAGGTAAGTAGTACATGGACAATTCTATTTTCAGATAGTGAACAGAAGCTTCTAGAGGTTAGCCCTAGAGTCCTGCAATAGAAACTGCCCTCCCAGTCACACCCACTTTTACCCCTCCCTGTGCTCCGCAGCGCCCTGAGAATATCCACCTTCTAGATCCACTGCTAGAGCCTAGGAAGGAACCTCCAGGTCTACCCACGCAGCCCCCCCAGTGTTGGTCCTTGGTGTAAATGAAGGCTCAAGCTCCTGCCCCCTCTTTTGAAACCCAGAATAAAAGGGTGTTCCCGGCCCCCCTGGGCTCCACCTTCAATCTGAAGGGCTGGCAGGGGGACTGGAGCTTGCAAGCTGCCATTTCAGAGCTCCATAGGCTCCTTTTAATTATTATTTTTTCTTTTCCAAACTACCACCTAAGGGTTTCTCCTAATCACTTTGGGAGTGGGAGGTAGGGTGGAGGATAAACCAGTAACTCTATGAGTGCCACAGGCAGGATCTGAGGAAAGCTTTTAAAAATTTTATAATAGTAGTAGTGAAGCTATGTTTATTTATTTATTTATTTTTCGATACTGGGGATTGAACTCAGGGGCATTCTACCTTCGAGCTATATCCCCAGCCCTATATTTTATTCTTTATTTTGAAGCCAGGTCTCACTAAGTTGCGGTGTGCCTCACTAGGTAGCTGAGGCTGGTCTCGAACCCGGATCCTCCGGTCTCAGCCTCCCAGATGCTGGGATTACAAGCATGTGCCACCACGCCAGGCTTGAAGCTATGTTTAAGTAAGGGTTGAGGTTCTCCAATCTGTTGGAGATCCACACTGAGAAGGAAAAATAGAGGCCTGAGATGGGGTGTATCAAAGTATCAAAGAACATTGGCTGCAGCTGACCATTGTAGGCTCTGGATATGTGGGATTCGTTATACCACTTCCTCTTCTGATGTGTTTGCAGTCTTCCTTTCAAAGCTCAGAGGAGTTATGTAAGTAAAACCTGAAGAATGGTAGTGTGTGCAATGTGTGCAGGTACTTGCAGGCTAAGGCAGGCTGATCCCTTGGGCTCAGGAGTTCAAGACCAACTAAGCACTATATACAAGATCCCAATTTAAGAAAAACAACAAACATGACCACTAAAACCTGAATAGAAAATTCAGGAGTTGGGTGTGGTAGTGCAAATCTGTAGTGTCAATACTGGGAGACTGAGACAGGAGGTTCAAAGGTTTGTGGGCCTCAGCAACTTAGTGAGACCCAGTTTCAAAATAAGTAATAAAATAAGGCTGGGGGTATAGCTCAGAGGCAAGTAGAAAATTCAAATGCTCCCCAAAATAAATATACCATCTCTGGTGGTTTTTGTTAACAATTCAGTGTCAATCCTCCCAGACATTTCCTTAAGCATTTACAGCATTTTTACATTTTTTTTCCCCTTTGCTATCTCTGAGCTACATACACCCCCAGCCCTTTTAAATTTTTCTTTAAAATTTGAAACAGGGTCTCGCTAAATTGCTGAGGCTGGCCTTGAATCAGTGATCCTCCTGTCTCAGTCTCCCAAGTGCTGGGTTTACAGGCATGTACCACCAGCTTTATTTCTTTTAACTGGAATGAATGAAAATATGAATTATTGTGTAAAGCAGTCTCCCATCCCCCCTTCCCCTTTACAACAAGCCCTAGAAAATGAAAGTCTATGGAAAACTGTAAAATCCATGGAACTCTCCCCCCATTTTCTTTAACCCTGGGAGGGTACTTTTAGTATCACAGCCCACCTCGAACACCACCTTCTCAGCCTCAGCCTGGTGACTGACTGAGGGCCTCGTCCCAGCCTTCCCTGTCCTGAGGGGTTTGGAGATTGATCTGGGTGGTGGAAACTGCTGAGACGCCAAGTTATCAGACAATAGGCACATTGAGAACTCAGGTGGGTGAGACCTGTGCGCCGAGCAGCTGGCAAGCCTCGGCAGGGGGCGGCAGCAGCTGGGCCCGGGCTTTTGGGCAGCTTGTGAGCCGGCTGGGGGAGGGGAGGAGGCCGCCTCCAGGATGCCATTAACACTGGAGGGGAGAGGGACTGCCCGTGAGCATCCTGGGGCCCAGGCATAGGACAAAGGGATGTTTGGATGGTGACTCAGGTAACCAAGGTGAAACTGGGCTCCGGGCTCTCCAATCACCACCGGAAACTTGCCCTTCAGGCCTGGCCTCTGGGACTGACAGACCCAATAAGGCCACAGAGGGCCTGTAAGGTGGCCGTTGGGGTGGGGCTGTTGGCAGGGATGCAGGCAAGCTTGGAGAATAGGAGCGGCAGGCAGGTCCTCTTCCCTTGTTCTGCTCTGAGGCCCCAGTCCCTAGTGGGCCTCACTGTTTAACAAATCCTGGTTGAGCTGTTGAGTGCCGGGCTCTGTGCTGAGGCTGGGGGTGGAGTGAGAGAGAGCACCTGCCATTCTCCTTTCTGAGATTTGTATTGTAGTATGTGTTGGAGCAATAAATATAACAGATGTGTAAAACATTTAGGGTTGGTGACAGGTGTCCGAGGAAACTGAATCTGAATGGAGAGTTGCTGAGGGGCACTGGGCGGCCTCAGAAGGACCCATTGAAGGGGAGCATTTGAGCAAAGGTCCGAGAGGAGTGAAGTATCGGATCCTGTGGCTTTATAGGGAAGGGTGTGCTAGACCAAGGGAATAGCCAGGGCGGAACCTCTGAACTAAAGAGGAAGAAGGCCAGTGTGTGCTGGGCATGGTGGCACATGCCTATAATCCTAGTACTTGGGAGGCTGAGACAAGAGGATCACAGGTTCAAGACCAGCCTCAGCAACAGGGAGTCTCAGCAACCTAGGGAGACCCTGTTTCAAAATAAAATAGGGCTGGGGGTGTAGCCCGGAGGTAGGATGCGCCTGGGCTCAATCCCCCCTACTACAAAAAGAGAAGGCCAGTGTGCACGGAGTCCAGTGATCCAGGGGAGGAGGTGGCAGGAGGGACTCAGAGGGTGGCACCGAGCCCGCCCCTCGCCCTTCCTTTCTGGGTCCCTGACTGTGCAGGTTCTCAGCTGGGCACTGAAGCCTGGGCCCTCTCCCTGGCTTCTGAGCCACTTGCCTCTGGGCGGGGCCGGTGGATTCACACTCCTGACCAGCTGCCTGACCAGCTGCCTGCAGCACAGTCTGTCCTCTCCACAGGCAGCACGTGCCTGGGCTCCCTGCCTGGCTAATGCAACTCTCAACCCAGTTCAGTTGCTGCTTCCTCCAGGAAGCCTTCTCTGACCTTCGTCCCCAGGGCCTGGGGCCAGGACACTGCCCACCCTCTGTCCCTTCTCAGGGTTGGGGTCCCTTCAATTTTCCTCTCTTCCTAGCATGGCACCTGGCATGTAGTTGGCACCCCATAAGAAGCTGTTTTATTGGGGTGAATCCTCAGCTCAGGAACTCAGGATCTGCAGGGTCCTTGGCTAACATGACGGAAAAGAATTTCAGCACGCGCCAGTCAGAGACATGGACAGAGGTTTGTTTGGGGAAAGGGGAAAAAGGAAGAAATACACATTCAAGAGAATGCAGGCCACCTCAAGATGAGGAAGGCATATTGGGGAGTTCAGGGCTCTCTTCTTATAGTGGACTTTCATGAGGGGTGGGCTACAAGGGGCGTGTGAAGATGATCTCAGTCCAGTAGTTCCCGTAGGCGGTTTATGGTGGTCGAGTAGTTTGGTCAGCTCTAGGGTGGATGATCTCAGTCCCGTAGTAGTCCCGAGGCACTTCCTGGTGGTCTGGTCAGCCTTAGGGTCCTTAGGTTGATTGGGGTCCTCATTAGCTGATTGACAGATAAGCTAGAGAGTGTCCTAAATTATAGGTCTCTCAAAATATCGTGCCTATCTTGTTATCAATGCACAGGGCAATTATAGTTTCTTTTAGTTAATTCCAAGATGTACAGATTTCCCAGGAATCTGGGAAAGAAAACTGGTTTGTGGAGTAGAGGCTGAAGCACTTCAGCTCCAGGTTTTTAAAGTTATATTTTACTTTCCCTTCCTGTCTCTTTTTCTACCTACTTATTTCTTCTAGCCTACATCATTTTGATGAAGTCCTGAGAATCCCCAGGGATGGGGTGGGGTGGCTTATCTTCATCTGTTGGGGACTTTGGGGAAGAGGAAGCCAGATTCCTAAAACTCCTTTATTTTTTTCTAAATTTATTTGTTCTTCCTCTTCTCAACACCTCTTCTCAACACGTGCGAGTGGGCGTGTGTGCGCGCGCGTGCGCGCGCACACACACACACATGCACACACATTCTCTCTGCTGATGCCATCTTTCTGTTCTATCTATGTATGTATGTATGTATGTATGTGTCTATCTATCTATCTATCTATCTATCTATCTATCTATCTATCTATCTATCTAGGGGCACTGGGGATTGAACCCAGGGCATTCTACCTGTGACCTACACCCCTAGCCCTATTTTTCATTCTTTTTATTTTGAAACAGGGTCTCACTAAGTTGGGGAGGGCCTCACTAGGTAGCTGAGGCTGGCCTCGGACCCGGATCCTCCAGTCTCAGCCTCCCAAATGCTGGGATTTCAAGCATGTGCCACCATGCCTGGCTTCCCCAGTCCTATTTTTTATTCTTCATTTTGAAACAGGGTCTCACTAGGTTATGGAGAACTTTCTAAGTAGTGGACTCTGGCCACAAACCCGAATCCTCGGGTCTCAACCTCCTAAGTACTGGGATTATAGGCATTCACCACCACACCCAGCTCTCATGTATTTTTTTTTTTTTTTTTTTTTTTTTTTTTTTTTTGTAGCATTGAGAATCCCTAGAGCCTACTGCATGCTAGGTATGCTCTACCTCTGAGCTGCACCCCAGCAACCCCCCCCCCAATGTGTTCTTGAAGCAAATATAAGCAAGGAAAATATGTGAGATGTGTGATAAAATTCCAGTGTGTTTGAGAGGAGAGTTTGGGCAGCCCAGGGCCCCTTCTGTGTCTGTATATCCATGCACCACATCATTGTAGTCACTGGGCACCTGCTTATCCAAGCCCTTCCATGATCCAGGCTGGGAGGGTAGCCCAGATAATCCAGACTAGTGGATGATTTGTCAGGTTAACTCACTTGGCTTTGGACCGAGGTGTCATTTATGAGTCTGCAAAACAAGTCCCTTTATGGATTGCCCAGCCCAATATTAAAATGTCCCGCTAAGCCCTTCCATTGAGCTGGAGAAAGCCAGCATGAAACTCAAGCCCAGCAGAAAACAGATCTGACAGGGAGATAAGGCAGCTGCAGTTTCAGTTTTAGGTTGGGCCAAGTAAGAATGCTCGGGACTTTCCTTGCTGTGGATAGGGAGTTGTTGCGTTGTTGCTTTTTTTTTTTTTTTTTTTTTTTTTTTTTTTTTTTTTTTTTTTTTTTTTTTTTTTTAATACGGGCTGTTTAGTTTGTGATTAATCCATCTGAGGTTTGATCACAAGTTCAGTGAATACATAAAGCATTTCAGATATTTGATTCTAAATGTACTTCTGAAACTTTAGCAAGGGCAGTTAATCATGAACCTGAGGATTCCTGGGATTGTCTTTACTTGTTATGAAATAGGTTAGCCCCAAGACAGGTGATTTCTCTCTTTCTCTTTCCTTCCAGTTTTTAAAAGTATGGATATGTCATGACTTTCAGATAGTAAACACTTTTTAAAGATTTTTTGGGCTGGGGATGCACTTGCTGGGTTTGATCCCTAACATTGCCAGAAAGAAAAAAAGAATTGTTTTCCTCTCATGAGAAAGTTCCTTGTTGCAATTGGATCTAGTTTTTCCTTGTATTTTGTGCTTTGTTCTCACCTAAGGGTTTCAATATGTGTCAAATAAGTTAAAGGCCATTATCAAAAGCACTTCAGTTACTGGTATGAATTTGTTTTTACATATGTGCAATCATTTAGGACTCTCATCAACCCTATCATAATTATTCCTGGTTTTTTGTTTTTGTTTTCTTTTGGTGGTACTGGAATTTAAACCCAGGGCCATTCTACTTCTGATCTACACCCCCAGCCCTATTTTATTTATTTATTTATTTATTTATTTTTTTTTTTGCGGTACTGGGGATTGAACTCAGGCATTCTACCTCTGAGCTATACCCCCAGCCCTATTTTTTATTCTTTATTTTTTGAAGCCGAGTCTCACTAAGTTGCGGAGTGCCTCACTAGGTAGCTGAGGTTGGCCGCGAACCCGGATCCTCCAGTCTCAGCCTCCCGAATGCTGGGATTACAAGCGTGCGCCACCACGCCCGGCTATTTATTTATTTATTTTGAGGTACTGGGGATTCTACCTCTGAGCTACACCCCAGCCCTATTTTTCATTCTTTTATTTTGAAACCAGTCTCACTAAGTTGCGGAATGCCTCACTAGGTAGCTGAGGCTGGCTGCGAACCCGGATCCTCCAGTCTCAGCCTCCCAAATGCTGGGATTACAAGTGTGTATCACCACGCCCTGCTATTTTTTATTTTGAAACAGGGTCTCACTAAGATGGTGAGGGTTTCGCTAGGTTGCTGAGGCTGGCCTAGAACCTGCAATCCTCCTATCTCAGCCTCCCAAGTGCTGGGATTATAGGCATGTGCCACTGCACCTGGCTTATTCCTATTATAAGGGAAGAACCTGAAGTTCAGGATGGCCAGGTTGGCTACTTACTGGCAGGGCAAGATTCACAACCTGTACCTCACTGCTGGGATGCATAGATTCCCTTCCTTGAGATATCTGGCTTGGGTTGACCAAACATATGGGATCCCTGGCAGGATTTCTTCCCAGGACATCCTAGTAACTTTTTTCCCTCTGCCTCACGCATGCTAGGTAATGGCTCTACCATTTAGACACATCCTCAGCTCCACAATCCTCCAGTCTCAGCCTCCCAAGTACTGGGATTATAAGCATGTGCCTGGCTATCCTCAATCTTTTTTTTTTTTTCCAGGACTGGGAATTGAACACCTGGGCATTCTACCTCCGAGTCCCACCCCTAGCCCTATTTATTTATTTATTTATTTATTTATTTATTTGTACTTGGATTGAACTCAGGGGCATTGTACCTCTGAGCTACACCCCTAACCCGATTTTTTTATTCTTTATTTTGAAACAGGGCCTCACTAAGTAGCTGAGGCTGGCCACAAACCTCCAATCCTCCCGCTTCAGCCTCCCAAGTCCTGGGATTGTACCACCACACTCAGTTATCCTCAGCCTTTTTTGAATTTTATTTTGAGACAGGGTCTCATTAAGTCGTCCAGGCTGGCTTAGAATTTTGATCTCCTGCCTCAGCTTCCCCAGTCATAGGAATGTGCTACCATGCCTGGCCAGTAGCACCAACTTCTAAAGGTTATCAGGAATATTAACCAAGATGAACAATACTCAATGTCAGGTATGCCCTGGGCACTCAAATACTAGCAGTTATTACCAACAATTGCTAAATATAATGCCTATTATTATTAATATTGACATGGCTCTTAATACACGCTGAGCATTGCACTAAGCATTTGTATAGGAACAGCTTATTCTCCCAGTTATCCTGTGGGAGGATTAGGTTTTAGGGCCTCACCGTTTTGTTGTTGGGAATTGAACCTAGGACCTTGTGCATGCTGGGCAAGTGCTCTGCTACTGAGCTATACCCTAGCCCTGTAATCCCCTTTTAAAAAATTTATTACTATTATTATTATTATTATTATTATTATTATTATTCTAGGGATTGAACCCTGGCGCATTCTACCTCTGAGCTATACCCCCAGCCCTATTGCTGAGACCCTTGATAAAGTGCTGAGGTTAGCTTCAAACCTGTGATCCTCCTATCTCAGGCTCCCAAGTACTGGGACTACAGGCATGCACCACCACGCCCAGCTCAGATCCTACATTTTGATGAGGAAACAGAACCAGAAAGGTTGATTTAGCTCATGATCCAACTATGACATGGAAATCTGCTTTGAAAGTCTGCAGGCCATTTTATTCTCTTCTGTGATAGAACCTGACCAACTGAACCATGCTTGCTGCATTCCAGAGCATGACGTCTCGATAACGGGCAAGTTGGGGTCTGCTAGAAATGGGTATTCTCTTTCCCCAAGACATTCTGAAACAAGATTCCTTTTTAAGACTTTGTTAAGGGCCTGTCTCTCTGTTGGTCTCTTTCTTCACTTTGTTCTTTTCCACCTAACTCCAAAGAAGAACTTTAAAGTGTGGAGCACCCAGATGTATAATATCTGCATATATATCTCAGATAGGCATGAGGAAATGGACCAAGGAAAAATGATGATAAAAGATAGCCTGAGGACAGGACAAGGGAGTGGCAAGCATTTGTATGATACGATTGCCTGTAAGATCCCGATTGCCACAGGACTGCATCCCTGCTAGAAGCAGACCACAACTTTGGCTCTGACCTTCTTACCAGCCCGAATAAAGAGGGAAATAAGCTCAGTTGTGCTATTAGGTTTCCATGTGCTAAGCGTTAATGGTTGATCTGGCTTCTCCAGAGAGCTCTTGCTGTCCTGTAATTCTGGCCATAACTCTTAATACGTCAGACTTCCCATTTGTATTTGTCTTTATTATGCAACTAATATTGTTGTTGTGGGGGAAACATTAGAAAATGTAGGTAACTAAGAGGAAAAACAATTAAATTGTATATAACATCACTGTCTAGATTTCACCACAGGAAACATTTTGGTATATATCCTCCTAGAAGTTAGGTCTCTATTATTTTATTACTATCTTTTTTTTTTTTTTTTTTTTTTGTACTAGGGACTGAATCCAGGGGCATTCTACATCTGAGCTATACTATGCCTCCAGCCATTTACTTACTTACTTACTTACTTACTTATTTATTTATATCTTAGTCCTAGGGATTAAATCCAGGGGCATTTTACTTTCTTTTTTAATTTATTTTTAATTTTTTTATGGGACCTATGGGCATTCTAACTCCAAGCTACACTCCCAGCCCTATTTTATTCTTTATTTTGAAACAGGGTCTCACTAAGTTTCGGAGGACCTCACTAAGCGGCTGAAGCTGGCCACAAACCTGTGATCCTCCTATCTCAGCCTCCCAAGTACTGGGATCACAAGCATACACCACCACGCCCGGTGTGACAGTCTACTTCCTAGCTACACTTCCAGCCCTTTTTGGTTTTTGGCTTGAAATAGGGTCTCGCTAGGTTGCTGAGAGTCTTGCTACATGACTGAAATTGTCCTCAAACCTTGTCTTAATCTCCTAAATATTGGGATTATAGCCATGCTCCACCAAACCAGGCTAATTTTTTTTTGAAACAGGGTCATGCTATGTTGCTAAGAGTCTTGCTAAGTTTCTGAGGCCCATCTCGAATCTGTGATTGTCCTGTCTCAGCTTCCCAAATACTGTGATTGCAGTCATGTGCCTTCTGCCCAGCTATTATCTTGTATGGTGTAATATATAAATGCACATTGTAGCAGCAACATGTAATAATGGCAATTTGACTAATGGAAATTGTCGCCTAGAACCCTGCTGCCTCAGGGCTGTTGCACCTGCTGTTTACCTGGGCAAGGAACCCCTTCCCCTCAAGTCCATCTTGTGTAATATTACTTGGCCAGCCAGGCATGGTGGCATGCACCTATAAGCCCAGCACTTGGGAGGCTAAAACAGAAGGATCACAGGGTCAAGGCTAGCCTCAGTAGCTTAGTTGGTGAAACCCTCAGCAACTTAGCAGGACACTGTTTCTAAACAACAAATAAAAAGGGCTGGTGGTAGAGCTCTGAGGTAGAATACCCCTGGGTTCAATCCCCAGTACCAAAATAATAATAATAATAATAATAATAATAATAATAATAATAATAATAATAGTAATAACGATTATGTTATATTTACTGTTGGCTGCTTTCTGATTCATTTGAGGAGGCTTGTGGTAAGATGTCTCTAAGTTGTACAATGATCTGTTGGTGATTGTAGGAAACCTCTAATTTCATAATTAAAACATTTTATTCTGATGGACTTTTTTTTTTTTTTTTGGTACTGGGGATTAAACTCAGGGGCATTCTACCTCTGAGCTACACCCCCAGTCCTATTTTTTATTCTTTATTTTGAAACAGGGTCTCACTAAGTTGCAGAGGACCTCACTAGGTAGCTGAGGAGGGTTGCAAACCCGGATCCTCCTGTCTCAGCCTCCCAAATGCTGGGATTACAAGTGTGCACCACCACGCCCGGCTCTGATGAACTTTTAAAAGATACTATTACAGTGAGCATATACAGCATAGGTATGCTTTTATCTTCGGTAAGACATTTTATTAAACCTGGGCATAGTGGCACACACCTGTAATCCCAGCATTTTCCAGGCTGAGACAGGAAGATCACAGGTCAAGGCCAGCAATTGGTAACTTAGAGTGACCCTGTTTCAAAACAAAAGGTTAGCCGGGCGTGGTGGCACACGCTTGTAATCCCAGCATTCGGGAGGCTGAGACCGGAGGATCCGGGTTCGAGGCCAGCCTCAGCTACCTAGTGAGGCACTCCGCAACTTAGTGAGACTCGGTTTCAAAATAAAGAATAAAAAATAGGGCTGGGGGTATAGCTCGGAGGTAGAACGCCCCTGAGTTCAATCCCCAGCACCGCAAAAAAAAACAAAAACAAAAGGTTAAGAATAGGGCTGGGGGCGTAGCTCAGAGGGAAACAAAACAAAACCTGATCTCAATCCCCAAAACACAAAAAGAAAGTATTTTATTAACAGTGTTAATTTAATTGAAGGTGTAGCTCAGTGGTAGAATGGGGACTTAACTTGCACAAGGCCCTGGGTTCAGTCCCCAGCACCAAAAAACTCTACAACATGGAGTATCCTGTCCTGCACTCATGGTAGAAGGATTCCATGAGAAGAACAGTAGGAAGGGGGTTCTGAGCAGAGGAAACAAGGGCCAGGAGCCTGAGATGGGAACAAGGATGGTACGCTGAGGAGGAGGCCTGGTGTGGCGGGGGCTTCAAGTGCTCACCGCTGGGAACCTAGTTGGCGGCTGGCAGAGACCAGATCTTGTGTGGGGGTTAGACATCTCAAGGACAGATAATTGCCTCTGCAGCCCATCAGCTTCCGCCAAGATGAAGTGATGCGAGCCATTCCCTTGGACTGATTCATCCCTTTGGCTGAACAGGGGACCGTTCCCCTCCAGCGTTGGAGGCTCATTGTGATTAGGAGCCCTGAACGGTCAGGCGCAGTGGCCGTGGCTCAGCGCCAGCTCTCCTGGCAGAAAGTTTTTGGGTGGATGGCTGATGGAAATTACTTCTGCTCACAGTCTCCTGTTCATCTCAGCTCCTCCGTCAGATCTTCCCTTGCTACACATGCTTCGGGCTCCCCGTGCTGGCTCTGTCTCATTTTCTTTTCTAGCCCCAGAATAACAACCAAAGTTCACTGAGCTTTTATTCTGTGTTTGGCACAGTGCTAAGGGCTTTACCTGGATTAACTTGTTGAATCATCGCACCCCCGTAGGAAATGGGGGGCCCTCGGTGTTCTGTTCTACAGACAAGGAAATGGAGGCGGGAGGGACCAAGGCGCTTGTGGAGGTAGCATGGTTGATAAGTAGAGCTGACCTCTGACCTGAGCCCCTAACCGCCTGACACTACACTGTCTATGCGGTAAGTACGCAGGACCTGAGCTCCTTATCTCAACGTTGGCCCCGTGTTGCTCTGTGATGACCAGTGGTTTATGTCCTTGCCTTGTCTAGTCTACTACCTGATCTGGCAGGATCCTTGCTGACACAGCCACTCATCCATGACACTTGTCCTCATGCCAAGCATGGGAGAACAAGACGCCATCAAAGCTCGGAAGCAGCTGGGCGTGGTGGTGCACATCTGCAATCCCAGGATGTGGGAGGATGAGACAGGAGGATCTCAGGTTCAGGGTCAACCTCAGCAACTTAGTGAGGCTCTCAGCAACCTAGTGAGACTCTGTTTCAAAAATAAAAAAATAGCTGGGTGTGGTGGTGCACACTTGTAATCCCAGCATTCGGGAGGCTGAGACCGGAGGATCCAGGTTCTCGGCCAGCCTCAGCTACCTAGTGAGGCACTCCGCAACTTAGTGAGACTCGGTTTCAAAATAAAGAATAAAAAATAGGGCTGGGGGTATAGCTTGGAGGTAGAATGCCCCCGAGTTCAATCCCCAGTACCGCAAAAAAAATAAAAATAAATAAATAAATAAATAAATAAATAAAATCAAGCTGGGGGTGTATCAGAGGTAGAATGCCCCTGGGTTCAATCCCCAGTAACACACACACACACACACACACACACACACACACACACACACAAACAACAACAAAAAAACCTTGGAAGCTTCATATCTAACTTACAGTTTTGATAATCAATGCCCTCGCCCCAACCTTTTTATTTATTTACTTTTTTTTTTTTTTCCTTGCGGTACTGGGGATTGAACCCAGGGGCATTCTACCTCCGAGCTACACCCCCAGTCCTATTTTTTATTCTTTATTTATTTATTTTTTTTTTTGGCGGTACTGGGGATTGAACTCAGGGGCATTCTACCTCCGAGCTACACCCCCAGCCCCATTTTTTATTCTTTATTTTGAAACCGAGTCTCACTAAGTTGCGGAGTGCCTCACTAGGTAGCTGAGGCTGGCCGCGAACCCGGATCCTC
>PVLC010035696.1:0-16188 GCA_004027655.1 Graphiurus murinus | reverse complement strand
CTCCTCTTACATCTCTAGATCGTTCCTCTAAACAAAAGGTCAGTAGAGACGCCTCAGACCTAAAGGATACCATAAGCCAAATGGACCTATTAGACACATATAGACTCTTCCACCCAACTACAACTGAATTCACATTTTTCTCAGCGGCTCATGGAACCTTCTCCAAAATAGACCACATCCTCAGCCACAAAGCGAGCACCGGCAAATTAAAAAAATGCAACATAATTCCCTGCATCTTCTCAGACCACAATGGAGTGAAACTAGAAATCAACTCCAGGAAGACCCAAAGTAACCGAGTAAGCGCATGGAGACTGAACACCACAGTGCTGAATGAAGAGTGGGTCATAGAAGAAGTAAAGGGAGAAATCAAAAAATTCCTAGAAACCAACGAAAACGGAGATACAACATATCAAAACCTCTGGGACACCCTGAAGGCAGTACTAAGAGGGAAATTTATAGCACTGAGTGCTCACATAAGGAGAACAGAAAACCACCAATTAAATAACCTAATGACACAGCTCAACGCCCTCGAAAAACAAGAACAATCTAGTCCCAAAGCCGGGAGAAGATAGGAAATCACGAAAATCAGAGCGGAAATTAATGAATTAGAGGATAAAAAAACAATACAGAAGATCAACAAAACTAAAAGCTGGTTCCTTGAAAACATAAACAAGATAAATAAACCATTGGCCAATCTGACCAAAAAAAAGAGAGAAGCAACCCAAATTACCAAAATAAGAGAAGAAAAAGGGGATATTACCACTGACAGTATGGAAATACAGAAGATAGTCAGAAACTATTTTGAAAAACTGTACTCCAACAAAATGGAAGATCTAGAAGAAATTGACAACTTCTTAGACACATACAACCTCCCTAAATTAAGTCAAGAAGATATCGAAAACTTAAACCGACCAATAACAATCAAAGAAATAGAAACAGCAATAAAGAGTCTACCACCAAAGAAAAGTCCAGGACCAGATGGTTTTCCACGTGAATTTTATAAAACATTTTTAGAAGAGGTAATCCCAATACTCCTCAAGCTATTCCGTGAAATAGAAAGAGATGGGACCCTTCCAAACACATTCTCTGAAGCCAACATCACACTAATACCAAAACCAAATAAAGACAGCTCAAGAAAAGAAAACTATAGGCCTATATCACTGATGAATTTAGATGCAAAACTGCTAAACAAGATACTAGCAACGCGCATTCAAAACCACATCAAGAAAATTATACACCATGACCAAGTTGGGTTCATCCCAGTGATGCAAGGCTGGTTCAACATTCGAAAAACAATACACGTAATTCACCACATAAACAGACTCAAAGACAAAAATCACATGATCATCTCAATTGACGCTGAAAAAGCCTTTGACAAGATCCAACACCCATTCATGCTAAAAGCACTACAGAGAATCGGAATAGAAGGAACATACCTCAAAATCATATAGGCAATATACAATAGGCCTACAGCGAGCATCATATTAAATGGAGAGAAACTGCAAGAGTTCCCACTAAAGACAGGAACAAGACAGGGATGTCCATTATCACCTCTTTTGTTTAATATAGTACTCGAGACTCTAGCCAGAGCAATAAGGCAAGAGAAGGAAATCAAAGGGGTAAAAATAGGGAAAGAAGAACTAAAACTATCCCTTTTTGCAGATGACATGATACTATATTTAGAAGACCCAACAAACGCCCTAAAGCACATGATGTACTTACACAATCATATCAAGGTCACTCACTGAAGTGAACCTGAGGGGGAGGGAGGGGGAGGAATGGGGTGGGAATTGGGGTAGGGGTCAAATGAGAATTGTGTGCAAATATGTTGTTAACAACTTGTACCTAACAAAGATGTATGCTATATTGCACGAATTACTACAATAAAAATATTTAAAAAAAAGAAATAGTGAACTCAATAGGGTTTTTGCTGGATATAGTATCAATATAGCAATTCTCCAACTATCTTAGATATATTTTAGAGCAAACAAAGGTTGTCATTGTAAAAAGAATAAAGGAATAAATGCATAATGAGGATTACAAGTATTCCTAACTCTGTCTACTAGAAGAGTAGAGAGAAAACTAGTCAATAGCAACACATTTACCCACTAGAAAAATGTTGATTTCTAAGCACCACCCCTCTTCCCCTCTAAAAACCAACCAAACAATTAAGGCTTATTGGAGAAAGGAGAGATTTCATATCTGAAATAATGAATACACAGGTGAACCTTTTACATACTGTGCCAGACAACAAAGAGTTCAAAGACAAATAAAAAATGTGTGCATGTATGCCTTTATCAGCTTGTACCTAACAAAGATGTATGATTATAATGCACCAATTAAAAAAAAATAAGACAAATGAAGATTTATCAAACGTACACATAAACTTGACTGGAGGGAGCTTCCACAAAACAAACTAAGGAAAATTCAGCCATCCAAAACAATACTGGTGATAATAGATTATAACAACTAACAATGATCAAAATATAATTTGAGTTTCCAGTAAAAATAAAATGTTTAGGAGGATACAAGCTGCTCTTTATACAGGTGTCAGTTAATAAAGGTAGAAAGAATGACAGAATGAGATAAAAATGCCATGTTGCAACTACTGGTATATGAATTAACAGAGGGAAAGATTATCAATAAATATCAAAATACTATGTGAAATATTATAGTAAACAGATATTCACTTTGGTCTCAAAATATGAACCATTATAAAGAAAGTACTCTCACAAGGAGCAATCTAGCAATATCATACTTATATCATACTTTTTTGGGGGGGGCAGTGCTGAGGATTGAACCCAGGACCTCATGCATGCTAGGCAAGCATTCTATCAATAAGCTAAATCCCTAGCTCTAGCATACACACCTTTAATGAAGTGATTCCATTTAGCATTAGCAATAAGAGGCAAACTGACATAGTTTTATTGTTTCTCATATAATATACAGTAGTCTCCATCTTTGGTTTTGGTTTCTGTGGTTTCAGTTATTCACAGTCAACTGTGGTCCAAAAATACTAAGTGGAAAGTTCCAGAAATAAAAAATTCAGAGATTTGAACTCCTGCACTATTCTGAGTAGCATGATAAAATGTTGCACTATCCTGTTCCAACCTGCTCAGGAAGTGTACCATCTCCTTGTCCAGCATATCCACACTGTATATGCTATCCCCACATACCTATATACATGTATCCATTTGTCATTTTATGGATACCTTGGTTATCAGAGCAACTGTTGCAGTATCACACTGCTTGTGTTCAAATGGCCTTTGTTTTACTTAATAATGACCCCAAACGGCAAAAGTAGTGATGTCAGTCTTATTTTGGTATATTGTTATAATTGCGCTACTTCAGTAACAATTACTATAAATCTCTTACTATGCCTAACTTATAAATTAACTTTTATCATAAGTATGTATTTGTAGGAAAAAACATAGGCTATACAGAGTTCTGTACTATCTGCAGTTTCAGGTTTCCACTGGGGTGTTAGAATGTATCCCTATGAATAAGTGGAAACTACAGTACTTGGAAATGAACATTACTTTACTACCAGTTGTTTACCCTGAATTGAACTGGGTAGAAACAATCAAATAAATCCAAACAAATTCAGATTATGGGCTCTCCAAACATGTTAATAAAATAAAAAGGGCTCTTTATTATTATTAAAGGAGAAAAGAGAGATAACTTAACCAACAGAAAAGCATGATCCTTGATTGGTTCCACACAGAGGAAAAAAGAGCTATAAAGAACATTTCAGAGCCAGGCATAGTGGCACACACTTATTATCCCAGCTACTCAGGGCAGGAGGATTGCAAGTTCAAGGCCAGCCTGGGAAACTTAGCAAGACACTGTCTGAGGATAAAATATAAAAAGGGCAGAAGTTGTAGGTCAGTGATAAAGTGTCTCTGAAGCAGTGGGCATTTTAGAGAACTGAATTTTTTAAAATATGGACTAAAACAATATTAACTTATCAACATTAAATTGCTTGAGATAATATTATCTGAGAATGTTCTTAAATACAATACACATACACAAAGCTATTTGTGCAAGTTTAAACTATTCCAACATAGAAGAGAGGAATACAGTCTCAATTTGAAAGGCATAAATTTCAGTCCAAACTAAGGTTAAAAACCAGGTTGTAGAAGAGCCCACTGTGGTTTGACAGTATATGCACCTGCTTTTAAAAAGAATAAGATCAAGAAAACCAGAGTCATTCCACACACAAGAAAAGATCACAACTTTTGGTTCAACTAGTTCTAGAGACTGGAGTTTTCTTACAGTACATAAAAAATTTTATATTCATAAACTAAATACATCTTGCTGAGGATATAATAAGCATGACAGAAATAACCAAACAGAGACTTAAACAGAGAACAGATATACAAAGGAAGGGGACAAAGAATAATTAAAACAGAAAAACTGATGTCATTATCAGTTAGCTTTAGTAGACTCAAGAAATAAAATAAATTGCATCATAAACTGTTTTATTGCAATGATAAAGGAAACTACGAATTCCTCAAAGAAATAATACGTGTGGGTGATTTCTACATAATGATAGTGGAGTATAATCATTTTCCACTTCTCTTAAAAGCCAATGAAAAGCCGGGCGTGGTGGTGCACATCTGTAATCCCAGCATTTGGGAGGCTGAGACCAGAGGATCTGGGTTCACCGCCAGCCTCAGCTACCTAGCGAGGCCCTCCACAACTTAGTGAGACCCTGTTTCAAAATAAAGAATAAAAAATAGGGCTGAGGGTAAGCTCAGAGGTAGTATGTCCCTGAGTTCAATCTCCAGTACCGCCAAGAAAAAAAAAAAAAAGCCAACGAAAAGAAGAACAAACAATAAATATGAAAAAAAAAATCTACTTAAGAGAAATAAGGAATTACTTATAACCTAAAACTTAAACTTTATAAAGAATACATACCAAATGTTGTAGACAAATCAAAATGAAGAAAGGACCAGGCCAGGGGCTCACCTGTAATCCCAGCTCTTTGGGAGGCTGAAGCAGTAGGATCTTCAGAGTAGGCAATTTAGGGAGACTTTGTCTCAAAAAAAAGTTTTAAAAAAAGCTCAGGATGTTGCTCACTTGTAGAGCACTTGCCTAGCATGCAAGAGGTCCTGGGCTTGATGCCAAGTAGGGGGAGGCTGTGGCAGAGAAGGGACCAGGCAGCTGACACTTTACTCATTAGCAGGAAACGAATTGTTATTCAGATCAATTTCAAGAATTTAGAGAGGCTACTTAATGATTCTTTGATTAGGTATAAGATATATATGCATGTATGGGCCAGGGAAGAAGCTAGCAAAATGTTGGGCACTGAAGAAAGACAAGTTGAAAAAGAAACCGTAATAAAATGTTATCATGGCGTAAAAATTAGCCCTCTAGCTTGGGGGATCCATGGGAGGCAAATGAGAGGAAAGGGGGGATGGGAGCTGAGTATGCTGGGTTTCAAAAAAGAACAGGCCTTAATAGCTTCACTGAGAGCACACTAAATTTCTGAATAGTCTGAAAGTTTAGGAAGCAATCAGAAACAAAGCAACACTGAACTTAATATAGATACTGGGGAAAGGGGAAGGAAAAAGAAGGAACATAATTTAAAAGCAATGATAAACATAGGTCATCAAAGGACTTCCTCAAAGAAAGAACAGGAGTGTTACTCAGTTTTCTATTTCAGCTATTTCAAAGTAATTATGGGAGCCATGCATAGTGGCCCATGCCTGTCAGAGGCTGGCCTCAGTAAATCAGCAAGGCCCTCAGCAGCTTAGCTTAGCGCAAACCTGCTTCAAAGCAAAAAAATAAAATAGTGCTAGGGGTGTAGCTCAGAGGTAGAATGAATGCCCCTGGGTTCAATCCCCAGTACCAAAAAAAAAAAAAAGAGGTAACTATAAGAAACATCCTCACTGGAAAAACACCATGGAGATTAAGATAGCACTAAAAATAAGAAATTATAAAGAACATAGGTGAGAACACAGTAAAATATGATAGGTAAGAGGAAATCATACAAAATGAAGTATAAAAACATAAAAATAACTATAGAGATGATAATAGACATGGAAACTAAAAATCTAATATATGCATAATGAAAAATAATCAATATACAGTGGAATAAAACTTCCCATGTGGCCAAAAATCTAATTAGCTTCAGAATTTGCCAATATAAACACTAAAACCTAGCAGTCAGTAGAGCAGTGTCAGATATTAGAGGAGACCCTCAGTTTCCCTATCCTCTTCTTTCATACTAGGGAATTAAGCGAACTGAAAATTGGTGTTTGTTTTCTTTTCCTGACTCTTAAGCTGAAAAGAAGCAACTTAGCTTATTTGTGAATTTGGGTACAAAACTGGACCTAATTGACTCAGTCCTTCCCTTTCTCTCTTGTTGAAGCTTTATATGTATAAAATGTGCATTCTAACTTATACTCTATCAGTGGTAAATGTACCAGGGCCAGCTGACATTGGGGAATAAGATTCATTTTTAAAATAATACACAGAGAAATCCATTTGGTTGCAGATCTAACCTATTGCCCTTCAGTAACAGGGTTCGTGGGTTTTGGTTTTTTGTTTGTTTGTTTGTTTTTGTTGCACTGAGGATTGAATTTTCTAAAACTAAGCTGTATCAGTAGCCATTTTATTTTTAAGACAGAGTCTCGCTAAGTATCTCGGACTTGCCTCAAACTTGTGATCCTTTTGCCTTAGCCTCTTAAGTCCTAGGATTACAGGTATGTGCAGCTGCACCTACCCTTTTCTTTTCTTTTTTAATCAGTAATAAAGCTAATATTTTAATTTTTTCTCTCTTACATTTGTATCTCAATTATTTTCAAATTCTATAGGGAAAGGAAAGGAAACATTATTTATTATACAAATGGTACACAATTCTAAGGGAAAGAAAGTAAAAACCTTCCCAAATTGTTTAAGGCAAAAGATTCCATCAATTATGCAAGAACTCAGAAAATATAGTACCCTGAAACAGTTTTGAAAGTAATCTGTTTTACAAAATCCAGCCAAAGGAGAGATGAATTCTCAGAGATGAGAATCAAAGCATTTAAAAACAGATGTAAAAATTGTAGAAACCAATGACAATTCAAAAAGAACATAAATATTTCACGCATACAAAAAAAGCATATAAACTGGGTGTGGTGGCATATTCCTGTAGCCCCAGTACTTGAGAGGCTGAGACAAGAGGATCACAGATTTTAGGCCTGCCTCAACAACTCAGCAAGACCCTCAGTAGCTTAGTGTGACCCTGTTTCCAAACAAAAAATAAAAGAGAGGTAAGGGTGTAGATGAGAGGTAGAACATCCCTGGGTTCATTCCATAATACAATAACAACAACAACAACAAAAATAACACCACATAGAATAATGCTACAAATATTTGCCTCCAAGCTTAAGAAATACAACATCAAATGAAGTGAGGTTGCCTGGCTCATTTCCTTCCTAGTCCCATTTCTCTTGCTCTATCTCTCCAAAGCCAATCTTAACTTTGGTGATTATCATTTCCCTATTTATACTTTTATTAGTCGTGTTTTTAGGTTTTGAATACAGCATCAAGCTATATTCATCTTTCCACAAATTACTTTTGATGTTGTTACTGGGGATTGGACCAAGGGGCATTCTATCTCTAAGTTACACCCCCAGAACTATTTTATTCTTTATTTTGAGGGTCTCACTAAGCAGCTGAGGCTGGTCTTGAACCTGCAATCCTCCTGTCTCAGCCTCCCAAGTACTGGGAATACAGGCATATACCACCATATCCAGCTGTAACTTACTTTTTCATGCTGTTTTTGAAAATTATTTATGCTGGTAAATTTGTTGATTTTAGTGCTATATACTAAATCATTTAATAAACTAGTTTGTTCATTTTTCCATCAAAGGAAAGGTTATTTTTTACTTTTTCATATTACACACAAATAATGCAATAGAAGTTCTTATACATATGTGCCAGTTTTTTATTGAATATTCTTATGAAATGACCTGATTATATGGAATACATATTTTTAATCCTAGAGGTAAAACTAGTAAGAGTAAAGTGATTAAAAGAATTCATTTTCCCACAATAAAAGGACAAAGGTTTCTGCTATCATCCAACAGTTAGCTATTCAATTTTGCAAATCAAATGATTGAAAAATAGTATGTTGTTTAACTTGCATTTGCCTTATAACTAGTCCATACTCTTAAGAAAGGCTGAATACTTTTCATGTTTATTGTTTATGCTCTCCCATGAATTAGTCTTCACCCATTTTTTTCAATTATCTTTTATTCAAGATGACCTTCCTTAAAATCTTATTTTATGTATTTTTAAAACTCTGAAACAATCTTAAATCTGTAGAAAATTTGCAAGTATTGTATTTTTTGTAAAGAAGTTATTGGCATGATGCCCCATCATCCCTGTTTGTTTGGTTTTGGCTTTAGTAATGGAGATTGAACCCAGAGGCATTCCACTTCCAAGTTAGACCCCCAGCCATATTTTATTTTTGTTTTGAAACAGGGTCTCACTAGGTTGATGAGAGTCTCACTGTTTGCTGAGGCTGTCCTCAAACCTGTGATCTTCCTGTCTCAGCCTCTCGAGTACTGGGATTACAAGCAAGTGACACCACACCCAACTTCTTAAATATTTTAATATGTATTTATAACAAAACGGATATTCTCTTACCTAACTCTAATATGTAACCCAACAAGATGAAGAAATTGACATTAGTACTAAGTGATATTAATACATAAATAAAAATAATTAGAATTATTGTTTTAAAAAATAAAGAATTAATGCTTAAAGATTCTATACTAAATCATAGTATCCACTTCTTAACAGATAGTAGTTAGGCACTTTAAAACTCTTTATTCTTTTAACAAAAAGGGTCTATATTAAGATTAACAGATGTGAATAACTGCCTTTTTTCCTTATTCTTGTCAACACAAGAGAGAATGAGATTAAAGTAGTCCTGGAAATTTAAACTAAATCAAACTTTCTGAGAATATTGCTGGGAGAAGTTCAGAGTAAAATCTCCTTTGGGAATTTATTTTCAAATATCTCCTTCTGGAATAGTTTTAGTACGGACCTATTCAGAAGCTAGAGCTAACTCTTAAAAAGTCCCTTTGAGACCTACAGGTTTTTTTTTAATCTCTTTTTATCTAGTGCAGCTTATTTATGAGTTATGTGTATTTGATGTTACTTACGGTCCTGCTTCTATATCAGTATGAAAATATTAAATGACTGAATTTCTTTTAGTATTAGTCCTGTATCAGGAACAATTATTAATTTAGCATGAATTATTTCATTTATTCTTTAGGAAAACTTTTAAATAATTAGAATGCCTATTTTAAAAATCAGAAGAAAATGCTAGAGACAGTAAGTACAGAAAGCAATTTGGGAAAATTTTCTATAGACCGATAAAATAAAATGGGGTAGCAGAGCTGAAGAAAGAAATAGAGTTGAGAGATTTGTCTGACCATTTTTGAGCAGGAGATACAATAAGATAATTGTGTATGATAGAAAAAGAGACAGAAAGAAGAAAAGAGACAATCAGGCAAGGAGATAGCATTTCCTGAAGTGATACCCTGGAATGATGCAATCGAATGCAAAGGAGAGTGCTCTTTGTTAGGAAAAAGCATGGTTCATTCATACTAACAGGAGAGAAGAAAAGAAAAAATATTAGGGAAGAAACAGACATATGGAGTTGCAGCAAATGAATGAGAGGTACACAGTGTGGACTTTTCTATCATCTATGGAGAAGCGTGTTGTACCTGTGAATGTTATCATCAGGTAGGCCTGGCAGGAAAAGTTGCAGACTGGTAATGCAGAGCTACCCTCTCCACCCTGAATGCACCTTCCTTTAGGAGTTTTGTTTTTGTTTTTAGATTTCTCTATAGTTGCAATATCCCAAAGGTTTTTTAACAGAGTCTGTTTAGCCCAACCATTATTGCTTCTGAGTATCAGTACTGCAATAAGGAAAAGTCCAGAAAGTTAAAGTAGAGATAGAATTCCTTTAAAAATGTTTTCTTTCTCAATAAGAAGTACAGATGAGGATAAGACCTTTAAAAAGAAAGATATGTTCTCTCTCTCTCTCTTTTTTTTTTTGCATCTGTTTCCTCTCAACTAAATTATGCCATAGTTTATAGATCTTTATCTAGAGATTCTGAATATACCAATTGGCCAGTTCAACTCACTGATTAGACAAAAAAAATTATAAATAAATTCTGAGACATAATTTCTTCTCTCATTTTCTGTCTACTAAAAAAGTGAGTCATTAGATTGCTTTGAAACATGACTGTTTCACATACTATTCAAAGGACTTCTCAGTTATAAATAAATAAAGATGCTAAATAAAAACCACATCCATACCTCTCACAGCTGACTGGGAAGGCTGAGTCAAAACTTTGATGTCTAATGCACTGTTGATATTTTCTTCTAAAGCAGCACAGTATCCATCAACGACACTGGTGATAGTATCCTTCAAAGTTCCAAGATTATAGAAAACCTGAAGAGCTGTTCCGACTTGAGTTGGATTCTGAAATGAAGATGAGATGAGACAGAAACAGATATTAAAAGGAAAAAAATCAGTATAAACCTGCAAGTTTAGGTGGTACTGGAGTGAATACTGCCATATTTTTAAATGAACAAAGACAACAATTTGGAAGGAATACTGGTTTTAATATTTTTATTTACTTCATGTATTACTTCTCACTGTTCCATTTTTCTCCTCCTTTAAAGAATAACAACACATTTAGAAGTCTGCTGCATAATATTAAAGCTTATTTAAAATTTACCATCAATTCCTACCAAGGTTGTCATCCGAGATTTTCAATCCTGGATTTACTAGAGAATAGAATAAGTGAATCATGCAGAGTTGACTGAGGGCTAAGCCATTCAGACGCATACTATTCATACTATTCTTTACATTTCATTCAACCATTCATTCACTACCAAATATTTAGCAATGCCTATTGTGTATCTGCCATAGTTCTGGGTGCTAGAAACACAGTAGTCAAACAAATTAAATTCTTGCCCTCATCAAGCTTACATTTATGTGAAATGAACAGAGGATAAATAAAGCAGGATATCAGGTAGCAATGAGTACTATGAAAAAAAAAGTGTAGCAGAGAAGAGAAAAAGAATGGAGGAGGAGGAGGAGAAGGAGGAGAAGGAGGAGGAGGAGGAGGAGGAGGAGAAGGAGGAGGAGGAGGAGGAGAAGGAGGAGGAGGAGGACTACGACGACTAGGGAGAAAGTGTGTGTGTGTGTGTGTGTGTGTGTGTGTATGTATGCGCGCGTGCGGGTGTTTTATTGGGGATTGAATCCAGGGGCATTATGCCTCTGAGCTACACCCCCAGCCCTATTTTATTTTTAAAAAGGGCCTTACTAAGTTGCTGAGGCTATCTGCAAACCTGTGATCCTCCTGCCTCAGCCTCCCAATTACTAGGATTACAGTCATGTGCCACCAATGACTGGTTTAAAAAAAAAAAATGTATCTTGTTGCATTTAAAGAGATGAAATGCCTGGTGTGGTGGCCCACGTTTGCCCAGTACTTGTGAGGCTGAGACCGGAGGATCACAGGTTTGCGGCCAGCCTTGGCTACTTATGAGGCCCTCTGCAATTTAGTGAGACTCTGTTTCAAAATAAAGAATAAAAAATAGGGCTGAGGGTGTTCCTCAGAGGTAGAATGCCCCCAGGGTTCAATCCCTAGTACCGCAAAAGAGAGAGAGAGAGAGAGAGAGAGAGAGAGAGAGAGAGAGAGAGAGGGAGGATATTTAAAGAGATGGAGGAATGTGTGCATATATGACATTATCAATTTGTACATAATGAAGATGTATGCTTACAATGCACAAATTATTACAATAAAAAATAAAGAGATGGAGGGAGTCTAAAGAGGGTATGAGGAAATAAGAGATCTGGGTAGTGATATCAACAAAAGTACTGAAAAAGAAACATGCTTGACAAACAACAACAAATGCTGGCGAGGATGCGGAGAAGTGGGAACCCTAATACATTGTTGGTGGGATTGCAAACTAGTGCAAACACTGTGGAAAACAGTATGGAGGATCCTCAGACGAATGGGAATGATCCTACCATATGATCCAGCAATACCACTTCTGGGTATCTACCCAAAAGAAAGGAAACCAAACTATCAGACCGACGCATGTGTATCTATGTTTATAGCTGGACAATTCACAATTGCCAAACTGTGGAAACAGCCAAGATGTCCATCGACAGATGAATGGATTACAAAACTATGGGATATGTACACAATGGAATTTTATTCAGCCATAAAGAAGAACAAAATCATGTTATTTGCTGGGAAATGGATGCAACTGGAAAACATTATGTTAAGTAAGATTAGTTAGTCATAAAGAGTAAAAAAGCATATGTTCTCCCTAATATGCAGATGCTAGGGAGAAGATGGAGCATAAGAGGGTCTCCAGATAAAAAAATGAGAAACCCTTGATAAGCAAAAAAGTTGACTTAACTGAAGGGGATGGATAGGGGGAGCATCCGAATGCACATGATGTATTTTCACAGATATATCAAAGCCAATCACTAAACTGAACTTGAGAAGGGAGGGCGAGGGAGTGGGGTGGGAATTGGGGAAGGGGTTAAATGAGAAATGTGTGCATATATGGCTTTATCAGCTTGTCCTTAACAAAGATGTATTATTACAATGCACCAATTATTATAAAAAATAAAAAATATATATTAAAAAAAAACACATGCTTGACATTCTAGTGAAATAACAGGAAGGCCATGATGGTAAACTTCATTAGAGTGAAGCAGAGGAAGGACATGAGAAAAGGAACACAAACACTGCAATGAGCAGATGTAGTCTGGAGTGATATAAACTGTTACATTTGATTGCTAAATAAGTGACTAGATAACTAACTAGAAACTATTACACCAACATATATTTCCAGGTCCAAATAACTGGAGTTCTTTCATTTATAATTTGATATTTCTTATTAGAAACACATAGTTAAAAAGTTTAATTATTTCATTGCCTTCTTCTAGACTAACTTTAAAAATAATAATACAAGCTGTTGAAACACACACACACACACACACACACACACACACACACGGGCAAATCAGTCAGCTTAAAAGAAAGTAACAGGAAACAGAGTTGGTAAATAATACCCATTTGAGATTTTTTTATTAAACAAGGAAAAGAAGCAAATAAACATTTCAAATTAATATATGTTCTAATAAAGAAGCTTAATTCAATATGGTCATAAGAGAATTTAACTGTAATATATGCTATTGATTCTTTATTTGTGTGCCAACAAAAGACATCAGAGAAAGTAAGCAACTTTATATAAAATTATTAACTGAAAACAGGGCATGATATTTGTTTTTATTGTTGTTATTTCCTTTTTCTTCCTCCTGAGAGTGAGATATTTGTGTGTATTTTATTTCAAGAATTGAAATAGAGCAGCTGTAAACATATTTCCCATATCATTATTCAAATGTATGCATAATCCAAGAAAGCATCTTCAAAGAATATTTTCATCTTATAAAACTATAATACAAGTATATACTTTGAAATTATTTTTCTTGCCTTTAATATTCTGAAAGGATCTTAAAATCAAAGATTCTCCACATACAGCATCTTAAGGGTTATGTATCAATTGAAAATATACTGTAAGATTTATATATATATATATATATATATATATATATATATATATATATATATATATTAACTGAAAAAGGGTTAAAGTCATATGGCATTTGAAAGAACTAGCTAAACTGAACCAGAATTTTACAACTCAAAATCTTAACTTCCAAGAACTTTTCAAAGATGTATGTACAATAGTAATATTTCTAATAACTACAACTTACAATACTTATAATTCTAGATAACTTTAAGCTTTTCAATTAACATGGCCACTTTTTCAATTAATGCCAATTATTCACATTCATAGTTTGACATAAGCATAACTGTTAATAAAAAATACAAAATAATAATTTTTTGAAATAACATACTATAGTGGTCTGGATTTAGACTGTCCCCATAGCTCTCATGGAAACAATGTTGGAAGCAGGGCTTGGTTACTAAGAAGGGGTTCCTTGGGGTGTGGCCTTAGGGTTTATATATCCTTCCTCCTCCCCCTGCTCCCTCCCTCTCTTTCTTCTGTCCTCCATGATGTGAGAGCAGAGCCTTCCTCTCTCCCTCCTTCTGCTTCCCACCTCCATGCCCTGAGATCCATAGATCCTGGCCTCACATGGACCGAACCCGGAATCTCCAAGAAACCATGAGCAAATAAATCTTCCTTCCTCCGAGTTGTGTGGTCAGTTGTTTTGGATCATAGCAGTGAGAATACTAACCAAGACAATACAGAGAAAAGTGCAAATTATGTAAGCACAACTTTACAAATTATAACAACGTAAATGCATCTAACTCACTACCACTTATATCATAAAAGAAAATATTGTCATCATCTCTCCATCTTTTATGGTTCCCCAAATTGCATCTCTCCAAATATTACCTCTATTATAACTTCTGAAACCACAATAAATTCATTTAGCCTATTTGTGAAATTGACATAAATTGAATTACAGACTATATATTATTCTACATCTGGCTTCTTTGCTCAACATTGTAACTTTGGATTCCTTCCATGTTGTTGCACGTAATAATAGTTGGTATTGCTGTGTAGCATTCCATTGCTGTGTAATATTCCACTGTAGAAATTTATCTTAGTCTACCCACTATACTGTTGATATAAATTTGAGTTATTTCTGCTTTTAGGTATTTTAATTAATGCTGCCATGAACATTCTAGTACACAGTATTTTTTGAAAATATAGGCATATGCATTCCTGCTGGGTAAGAGTAGAATTACTGAATTATAAGGTATTTGTATGCTTAGTGTTGTAGATACTGCCAATTTTCCAAAGCGATTGTAACAATTTAACCTCACTTAGCAATACATGACAAGCTCCACAAACTTGTCCAAATTTAAAACAATGAGTTCCTTTAATTTTAGCTATTCTTTTGAGTGAACACTGTAGTTTGAATTTTCATTTCTGTGATGACTAAGGAAGTTACTCCTTCCTGCATGTTAATTATCTATTTGAATATCTTCTTTTGTAAAATGCATATTCATCACTTTGCCTTAGGCCCTTTTTAATGGTACTGGGGATTGAACACAAGGAGGGTTCTACATCTGAGCAACAACCCAGCCTTTTTATGTTTTTATTGTGAAACAGGATCTTGCTAAGTTACTGAGAGTCTTGCTAAGTTGCTGAGGCTCATCTTGAACCTGTGATTCTCCTATCTCAGCTCCCAAGTACTAGGATTACAGGCGTGTACCACCATGACTGGTCATTTTGCCCATTTCTCTAACTGGTTGGTTTTGTTGTTTATATATTTTATAACTTTGGTGATTATATGTATTGCAAATAAGTTCTCCCACTTTCAATGAAGTCTTTTAAGGGAAAGAAATTTGAATGTAGTCCATGTTAACAATCTTACTCTCTGTAGTTGCACTTTCAGTATCCTATGTAAGAAATGTTCCTTTTCTACAGTCACGAAGAAATGGTATGTGGGTGTGCATGTGTGTGTCTGTGTGTATGGATTTTAGTAGAGATGGAACCCAGGGCATTCCATCACCAAGCTACACACCCAACACTTTTTTAATTTTTTTGAAAACGGGTCTATGTTGCTGAAAGTCTTACTACATTGCTAAGGTTGTCCTTGAACCTGCAATCCTCTTGTCTCAGCCTCCCAAGGTCTAGGGTTACAGGTGTCACCATACCCATCTAAAATATATTTCATTCATGAAATTATCCTCCAACAACTCTATTGGGCTATCTTTCATATTAACATATAAAAGCTATCTTGAATCATGAGATTGCATTAAACTGAAGAGCTTCTGCAAAGCAAAGGAAACTATCAAGAACCTCAACAGAGAACTTACAGAGTGGGAGAAAATTTTTGCCAGTTACACTTCAGATAGAGGTCTAATATCTAGGATATACAAAGAACTCAAGAAAATCGCAACTAAGAAAGGAAATAACCCAATCAAAAAATGGGCAAAGGATCTAAATAGACACTTCACAAAAGAAGAAATACAAATGGCCAATAAATGTATGAGGAAATGTTCCACATCATTGGCAATCAGGGAGATGCAAATCAAAACTACCCTGAGATTTCACCTAACTCCAGTCAGAATGGCAATCATAAAAAACATGAACAACAACACCTGCTGG
>PVLC010035695.1:0-10162 GCA_004027655.1 Graphiurus murinus | reverse complement strand
ACCCCCCAAAAACATCCACCGATCATGCCCCACCGAAAAACCCACAGAGCACACCCCACTGAAAACACCAACCAAGAAAACCCCACTGAAGACACCCACCATGCACACCCCACTGAAAACAGCCACTGAGCACACCCCACTGAAAACACCTACCGAGCACACCCCACCAAAATGACCCACCAAGCACACCCCACTGTAAACACACACCCAGCACACCCCACTGAAAACACCTACCATGCACACCCCACTGTAAACACCTACCGAGCACTCCCCACCAAAATGCCCCACCTGGATCACCCTTCTGAAGGCACCCAGAGCACACCCCACTGAAAACACCCACCTAGCACACCCCACAGAAGACACCCACCATGCACACCCCACTGAAAACACCTACCGAGCACACCCCACTGAAAACAGCCACCGAGCACACCCCACTGAAAACACCTACAAAGCACACCCCAGCAAAATGACCCACCGAGCACACCCCACTGAAGACACCCAGAGTACACCCCACTGAAAACACCCACAGCAGAACCCACTGAAAACACCCACCGCACACCCCACTGAAAACACCCACCATGCACACCCCACTGAAAACACCTACCGCGCACAACCCACTGAAAACACACCCCCGAGCACACCCTACTGAAAACACCCACTGGCACACCCCACTGAAAACACCCAACGAGCACACCCACTGAAAACACCCACCGAGCACACAACACTGAAAACACACACCGAGCACACCCCACCAAATGACCCACCGAGAATATCCCACAGAAAACACCCACTATGCACACAACACAGAAAACACCCACTGCACACCCCACTGAAAACACCCACTGCACATCCCACTGAAAACACCCACCATGCACACCCCACTGAAAACACCTACCGCGCACAACCCACTGAAAACACACCCCGAGCACACCCTACTGAAAACGCCCACTGGCACACCCCACTGAAAACACCCAACGAGCACACCCACTGAAAACACCCACCGAGCACACAACACTGAAAACACACACTGAGCACACCCCACCAAATGACCCACCGAGAATATCCCACAGAAAACACCCACTACGCACACAACACAGAAAACACCCACTGCACACCCCACTGAAAACACCCACCGCACACCACACTGAAAACACGCACCGCGCACCCCATTGAAAACACCCACCACACACCCCACTGAAAACACCCACCGCACATCCCACTAAAAACACCCACCATGCACACCCCACTGAAAACACCCAACGCACACCACACTGAAAACACCCACCGCACACCCCCCCGAAAACACGATCCATGCACACCGCACTGAAAACACCCACCCAAAACACCAACCGAGCATACCCCACCAAAAACACCCAATGAGCACACCCCTCCGAAAACACCCACCGAGCATGCCCCACGAAAAACCCACGGAGCACACCCCACTGAAATCACCAACCGAGCACAACCACTGAAAACACCTACCGAGCACACCCCACTGAAAACAGCCACCGAGCACACCCACTGAAAACACACCGAGCACACCCCACTGTAAACACCTACCGAGCACACCCCACCAAAATGCCCCACCTGGATCACCCTTCTGAAGGCACCCAGAGAACACCCCCCTGAAAACACCCACCTAGCACACCCCATGGAAAACACACACCGAGCACACCCCAATGAAAACACAAACTGAGCACACCCCACTAAAACGACTCACCGAGCACACGCCACTGAAAACACTTACCGCGCACACCCCACTGAAAACGCACACTGAGCACACCCCACTGAAAACACCTACCGAGCACACCTCACCAAATGACCCACCAAGCACACCCTTCTGAAAACACCCAAAGCACACCCCACTGAACACACACACCGCACACCGCACTGAAAACACCTACCGCGCACTCCACTGAAAACACCCACCGTGCATACCCCACTGAAAACACTCACCGAGCACACCCCACCAAAACGCCCCACCGAGCACACCCTACTGAAGACATCCAAAGAGCACACCCCACTGAAAACACCCACTGACGACACCCCACTGAAAACACCCACCATGCACACCCCACTGAAAACACCTACCGAGCACACCCCACTGAAAACACACCGAGCACACACCACTGAAAACACCCACAGCACACCCCACTGAAAACACCCACCATGCACACCCCACTGTAAACACCTACCGAGTACACCCCACCAAAATGACCCACTGAGATCACCCTTCTGAAGGCACCCAGAGAACACCCCCCTGAAAACACCCATCGAGCACACCCCACTGAAAACACCCACCATGCACACCCCACTGAAAACACCCACCGCACACCCCACTGAAAACACCCACAGCACACCACAGTGAAAGCACCCAAAATGCACACCCCACTGAAAACACCCACCCAAAACACCAACCGAGCATACCCCACCAAACACACCCAATGAGCACACCCCCCGAAAACACACACCGAGCACACCCGACCAAACGACTCAACGAGCACACCCCACTGAAAACACCCACCGAGCACACACCACTGAAAACACCTACCAAGCACACCGCACCAAAATGACCCACCGAGCACACCCCACTGAAGACACCCAGAGCATACCCCACTGAAAACACCCACTGCACACCCCACTGAAAACACCAACCAAGCACACCCCACTGAAAACAGCCACCGAGCACACCCACTGAAAACACACCGAGCACACCCCACTGTAAACACCTACCGAGCACACCCCACCAAAATGGCCCACCTGGATCACCCTTCTGAAGGCACCCACCACACACCCCACGGAAAACACCCACCGAGCACACCCTACTGAAAACATCCACCGAGCACACCCCACGAAAACGACTGACCGAGCACACCCCACTGAAAACACCTACCGCGCACAACCCACTGAAAACACACACCGAGCACACCCCACTGAGCACACCCCACTGACAACACCCACCGAGCACACCCACTGAAAACACCCACCAAGCACACAACACTGAAAATACACACCGAGCAAACCCCACTGAAAACACCTACCGAGCACACCCCACCAAATGACCCACTGAGCACATCCCACAGAAAACGCCCACTACGCACACAACACTGAAAACACACACCGGGCACACCCCACTGAAAACACCTACTGAGCACACCCCACCAAATGACCCACCAAGCACACCCTTCTGAAAACACCCAGAGTACACCCCACTGAAAACACGCACCGCACACCCCACTGAAAACACCCACCATGCACACCCCACAGAAAACACCCACCGTGCACACCCCACTGAAAACACCCACCTAGCACACCGCACCGAAACGTCTCACTGAGCACCCCCACTGAAGACACCCCAAGAGCACACCCCACTGAAAACACCCACCGAGCACACCACACCAAAACGTTTCACTGAGCACAGCCCACTGAAAACACCTACCGTGCACACCCCACTGTAGACAACTACCAAGCACACCCCACCAAAATGACCCACCAAGCATACCCTTGTGAAGACACCCAGAGCACACCCCCCTGAAAACACCCACCATGCAAACCCCACTGAAAACACCTACTGAGCACACTCCACTGAAAAACACCTACCGAGCACACCCGACTGAAAACAACCACCGAGCACACCCGACTGAAAACACTCACCGAGCACACCCTACTGTAAACACACACCGAGCACACCCCACTGAAAACACCCACCGTGCACATCCCACTGAAAACACCCACTGAGCACACCCCACCAAAACGACTCAACGAGCACCCCCACTGAAGACACCCCAAGAGCACACCCCACTGAAAAAAACCCACCGAGCACACCCCACTAAAAACACCCACCAAGCACACCCCACGAAAACACCCACCGTGCACACCCTACTGAAAACACAAACAGAGCACATCCTGCTGAAAACACCCACCGAGGACACCTCACTGAAAACACCCACCGAGCACACCCCACCAAAACGACTCACCGAGCACACCCCACTAAAAACACCTACCGAGTGCACCCCACTGAAAACACCCACCGAGCCCACCCCACTGTAAACACCTACCAAGCACACCCCACCAAAATGACCCACCGAGCACACCCTTCTGAAGACACCCAGAGAACACCCCACTGAAAACACCCACCACACACCCCACTGAAAACACCCACCGCAGACCCCACTGAAAACACCCACCGCACATCCCACTGAAAACACCCAACATGCACACCCCACTGAAAACACCCACCACGCACCCCACTGAAAACACCCACCATGCACACCCCACTGAAAACACCTACCGCGCACAACCCACTGAAAACACACACCGAGCACACCCACTGAAAACAGCCACCGAGCACACAACACTGAAAACACCCACCGAGCACACCCACTGAAAACAGCCACCGAGCACACAACACTGAAAACACACAATGAGCACACCCCACTGAAAACACCTACCAAGCACACCCCACCAAATGACCCACCGAGCACACCCTTCTGAAAACACCCAGAGCACACCCCACTGAAAACACCCACCGAGCAAACCCACCGAAAACACCCACTGAGCACACAACACTGAAAACACACACCGAGCACACCCCACTGAAAACACCTACCGAGCACACCCCACCAAATGACCCACCAAGCACACCCTTCTGAAAACACCCAGACCACACCCCACTGAAAACACGCACCGCACACCCCACTGAAAACACCCACCATGCACACTCCACTGAAAACACCCGCCGCACACCCCACTGAAAACACCCACCATGCACACCCCACTGAAAACACCTACCGAGCACACCCCACTGAAAACAGCCACCAAGGACACCCACTGAAAACACACTGAGCACACCCCACTGTAAACACCTACCGAGCACACCCCACCAAAATGACCCATCGAGATCACCCTTCTGAAGGCACCCAGAGCACACCACACTGAAAACACCCACCATGCACACCCCACTGAAAACACCCACCATGCACACCCCACTGAAAACACCTACCGAGCACACACCACTGAAAAGAGCCACCGAGCACACCCACTGAAAACACACCGAGCACACCCCACTGTAAACACTTACCGTGCACACCCCACCAAAATGACCCACCTGGCTCACCCTTCTGAAGGCACCCAGAGCACATCCCACTGAAAACACCCTCCAAGCACACCCCACCAAAACGACTCACCGAGCACACCCTCACTGAAAACACCTACCGCGCACACCTCACTGTAAACACCCACCGAGCGCACCCCAATGAAAACACCCACTGAGCGCACCCCACTGTAAACACCTAAAGCACACCCCACCAAAATGACCCACGGAGCACACCTTTGTGAAGACACCCAGGCACACCCCACTGAAAACACCCACCATGCACACCCCACTGAAAACACCCACCATGCACACCCCACTGAAAACATCCACCGCACACCTCACTGAAAACACCCACCGCACACCCCACTGAAAACACCCACCATGCACACCCCACTGAAAACACCCACCGTGCGTACCCCACCGAAAACACCCACCAAGCACACCCCGCTGAAAACACTCACCGAGCACACCCTACTGAAAACACACACCGAGCACATCCTGCTGAAAACACCCACCGAGGACACCCCACTGAAAACACTCACCGAACACACCCCACCAAAAGGACTCACCGAGCACACACCACTGAAAACACCTACCACGCACACCCCACCGAAAACACACACAGAGCACACCCGACTGAAAACACCCACCGAGAACACCCCACTGAAAACACCCACCGAGCGCACCCCACTGAAAACACCCACCGAGCGCACCCCGCTGAAAACACCCACCGAGCGCACCCCACAAAGAGTGACCACAGGGGACCCAGGAAGACTACACTTCCTACTTCCGGGTACTTAGGTGAGTCACATGACTAGTTCTAACCAATGAAATGTGAGTAGAAGTGCCGGGTCACTTCTGGCCAAGTGTTTCCGGGTCAAGGTGCTTAAGAGCTGCTCGTTTTCCTTGCACCCTGTCCCTCCCAGTTGTGGAGACCTTGGAGGCCACTGGGGAGATACTGGTGGTCACTATCAGAGGGGCCTGTCCCCCTACACCTCCCAGTGGTGTGCACAAGAGCCCATCTCAGCCCACGCTAGGTTTTACATTAAAAAAGACACATTATTTTAGTGCTTAGCCCCTGGGTTTCATTTATATTTGATTATTTTGGATTTTCACCCATACCATCAAAGCACCTGTGATATTTCAATCTCTTCCTTTTTCATCCTTGCATGGTTTGTACCTTGTCTTTGCCGCAAAGTGCCACCTGGGGTTTCATGTTCAAAGTGATGGCTGGATCACAGACCTGCTTCCAAAAGGGAAGAGAGGCGTGCAGTGTTTCCAGCATCGAGACACAGAAGATGCATTCTGTAATTCCTGTGCAGGCATCTGTTGTCTGTTTCAAGAAAGTGCCCCTGTACTCCTGGCGTGCTTAGCTTGTCAAGTTTTTTAACCCAAATGACGTTGCGTTTTTCTGATCTATGGAGGTGATCCTATGCTTTTCTATGGAAGAGACAACTGGTTAATGCTGTGAGTTACACTACTGTTTCCTGATGCTAACCCCGCCTGACATTTCTGGGGTACACCTCATTAGGTCACGCTGGGTCCCATTTCCTGTGTTTTGATTGGGACTTGTGTATGTGTGTTGACATCTTGAGATTTGCTTTGCCAAATTTTGGTGCCAGGGTTATTCTGTCCTTGTACATGAGTCAAGACCATTTTATTCGGTTTTATATTAGTTTTATGTTCCTTTTCTATCCTCCTGAACAGCTTGTATACAACCAGCATTATTTCTTCCTTCACTATTGGGCTGAATTTGCAAGGCTTGGGGTTTTCTTAGTGGGAAATGATTTGGTTATAGATTCGATTTGTTTAATTATGATGAGAATCTTCAAATTTCTATTTTTCAAGTATCAGTTTTGAGAATTTGTACTCTTTTAAAAGAAATTATTTGTTTCCTCCAAATTTTCCAATGTTTTGGATAAAAGTATTTGGTAACAGTCTCTGTCTTTGTTTCTCTGGGCTGCTACAGCAAAATCCCTCCGAGTGGGGAATTTATAAACAAGGGAAACTCATTTCCCAGGTCCAGAGACCAGGAAGTCTGAGGTCAAGGTGCCCGGGGCTTGGTGTCTGCTGAGGGCTGCTCTGCTTTCAAGATTGCGCCCTGCTGCTGTGTCCTTTGGAGAAGAATGCTGTGTGTTCACAAGTGAAAGGAGGGAAGGTAAAAAGGACAGATGCTGTGTTCTCAAAAGAGGCGAAAGAACAAAGGGCCTATCTAGGTCACTCCAGCTCCATATAAGGTTCCTGATCCCATTCACGAGGGCTTCAAGCTCAGGACCTAATCATCTCCTTGAGATTCTACCTCTTAACACTGTCACACTGGGTCTGAGGTCCCAACACAGGAATCTTGGGGAGTCAGAAACATTCAAACCACAGTAGTCTCTCAGCATTTTTGGGTTTGCTAGCGGTGTAGTCACCACTACACTTCTGTTTAACCACTGCTTTTGGGAATTTGTGTCTGCTCTAGTTTTCATCTTTATGAGGTTTTGCCAAAGATTTGTCAGTTTTATTGGTTTTTTTTTTTTTTTTCAAAAACCTAGCACTTAGTTCTGAGGGTCTTCTGTGTTGTGCTTCTTCTTTTTCCATAGTTTTGCATGTATCTTCATTGTCCTCTTCACTTTGTGTACATTTGACAATTCTATTTTTTAATCTGTGAGAAATGTGGCCCATTCATTAGTTTTCCATCAGTTAAATGTGTAGGTCAATTTGGAGAGCACTGTCATCTTTACTATGTTGCCTTCTGATCCATGAACATAGTCTGTCTTCTCGGCATTTAGGTCCTATTTGATTTCTTTATGAATATATGCTCTTACACTCATATTTCCTTTCAAGCACTAATTTACCCGCATCTCACAAGCTTTTACATGTGGCATTTCCCTTGCTCAAACATTTTCTAATTTTCATTACTGTTTCTTCTTTAACCTTAGGCTATTTGTATTTCTTGTTTTGCCAAATAAGTGGGAATTTTCTAGTTATATTTTCTCTTTATAGATTTCTATTTTAGTGGCATCGTGTTCAATAATGTCCTCTGAGGTTGGTTGAAATTTGCTCAATTATCCAGTGTATGATAACTTTCTGGAAGGTTCCGTGCCTGCATGAAAAAAAAAAAAAACATGCATTTTGCATTTGTCAGATACATAGTTCAAGACATGTCGACTAGGTTTTAAAACCACATTCAGGTCTTCCAATATTCCTACTGATTTTTCATCTAATGTGCCTGTAATAGAGACACATATATTAAAATCTCCCCCATATAATTGTGATTTTGTCTCCTCCTTATTGCTCCATCGGGTTTTGAAGTTATGTGTTGTTAGTTGCATACAAATGTAAGACTTTTATTTTGTTGTCAAATTGGCTCTTTTGTCTTGTGAAATGTTATCTCATATCTTTCCTAACATTTCTTGTCTTGAAGTCTACTTTATCTGATGTCATTATATATAATACATTTTTGTGCATTTGTTTTAGTTGGTGCCTGCATAATTGATATTTTCCCATCCTTTGTCTTTTCTCATATCACAATGTTGTAAATGTCTTTTATAAATAGCATTGTTAATGCCAGGTGTGGTGGTGCACGCTTGTAATCCCAGCATTTGGGAGGCTGAGACCGGAGGATCCGGGTTTGCGGCCAGCCTCAGCTACCTAGTGAGGCACTCCGCAACTTAGTGAGACCCGGTTTCAAAATAAAGAATAAAAAATAGGGCTGGGGGTATAGCTCGGAGGTAGAATGCCCCTGAGTTCAATCCCCAGTACTGCAAATAAAAAAAAAAATAGCATTGTTATAATTTGGATCTCTATGTCCCCCAAAGTCTCATGTGTTGGAGGCGGGGCTTTGGGGGAGTGATTGGATCATGAAGGCTCTGACCTTATCAGTGGATTAATCATTGATGACCAAGGTGGGACATAGTCGGAGAAGGCAGGCCACTGGAGGTGTGCCCTGGAAGGTTTGTCTTCTCTTTGACCTCTCTCTCTCTCTCTCTCTCTCTCTCTCTCTCTCTGCCATAAGCTGAGATTTCCTTTGTCATAGCATTCCACCACAATGTTCTGCCTCACCTCACGTCCAATACCATGTAGTCTTCATTACAGCTACATAATAAAATTGGGAAGAGGGATTAGTCCCATTTTATTCTTATTTTTCCAAAATTATTTGCCTTTCCATATAAGTATTAAAATAATCTTACCTATGTCTTCAAAAAAAATCTTCCCAGAATTTTGGTAGGAATTACATTAGACACATATTGATTTGGGGAGAATTGACATATTTACTATGTTGGGTGTTTTAGTACATGAACAAGACATGAACAAGGTATGTTTCTTCATTGATTTAGATTTTCTTTGATTTCTTCCAGTAGCGTTTTATAGTTTTCAGCACTCAAGTTCTACAAATTTTTTTTTAAATTTGACTTTAAGTATCTTATTTTGAGAGGAGTATTAGTAAATGGTGCTGTATTTTAAATTTTGGTGTCCACCTATGAATTGCTAGTAAATAGAAACAGAACTGATTTTTTCCATGTTCATCTGGTTTTCTGGGACCTTGTGAACTTACTTATTGGTTCTAGTTGTTTTTTCTAACTTCCTGGGGAATTCCATGTAGATAATAATTTCATATGTAAATGAGAAGTTTGTTTCTTCCTTTCACTTTGGAAAAGCTTTCCTTTCCTTTCCTTTCCTTCTCTCTCCTGGTTGCACTGGCCAAGACTTTTTGCACTGTCTTGAATAAGAGTGGTGAGAACAGACATTCCTGCCTTGCTCTCCATGTAATCTGCCATTTATTTTTTAGGGACTATATTTTTAGAGCAGTTTTAGGATTACAGCCTCGACATATCTTCTTTGGTGAGGTGTCTATTAGGGTTTAAGCCCATTTTTAACCAGGGTTTTTTTTTTTTTTTTTTTTTTTTGCGGTACTGGGGATTGAACTCAGGGGCATTCTACCTCCGAGCTACTCCCCCAGCCCTATTTTGTATTCTTTATTTTGAAACCGGGTCTCACTAAGTTGTGGAGTGCCTCACTAGGTAGCTGAGGCTGGCCGCGAACCTGGATCCTCCGGTCTCAGCCTCCCGAATGCTGGGATTA
>PVLC010035694.1:0-16154 GCA_004027655.1 Graphiurus murinus | reverse complement strand
GCCGCCTACCTCTGTATTCTTTTTATGTTTGAGAATAAACTCTTGTGTGTTCAAACCAAGGCAAATTGGTCCTCTGATGCTTGCAAGTAAGTTTAACCATAATTACTTTAAAATTCTCCAAGTAACCTTTTCTTCTCCACCTCTATCATGTGTGATGGTTAAGACAAAACCCAAGCAAGTAGTTTAAACAATCTCATCTCTTTTCTCTGTTCTTTCAGCTGCTTTCATTAATGATAGGCTAGGTGATTTTCATTCTTAACACAATGTTGTGGAAGAGCACTGGTGCATTGCCAGCATTTAACAGACCATTGGAGATAACGTGAACAAAGAGACTTCAGTAATGTGAAGAAGGATGCATGAAACAATCCTAACAATCCTGCAGTGCTCCCCCTCTTGCTGAGGAGGCGGTGTTTTGCTGGCTATTTTATGTGCTAGGACTTTTCTTGTTGTTTGTATAAATTTCTTTGATGACTTAAATTTACTTTTGCTTTTAAGTAATCACATTTTTGTTCCATGCTGAGCAGATCTTTCCAGGTCATGGAGAGAAAGTGAGGAAAGACTTGCTGACCACTTAAAGCATCCCTTGCAGGTATTGTCAAATCCAACAGAAATCCTGACTTAGCAAGGAGAGGCTTTACTAGCAAGGGCTGTGACGCAGACCAAAGTCATGTGGGAAGAGGAGGCTTCTCGAAAGGAGCTGCTTCCAGAAAAAAGAGGGGTGAGGGGTGCTCCTTTAGCTTTATTGTTCTCCGGCTCAGGGCTCAGGTCTGAGTGACCCTTGCCAAGGTGTGTTCTGTAGATATGCTATTCACAGAGAACAATGTCATTTGTCCTTAAAAATCAAAACCAAGGGGCATGCTGTGTTGTGTATGGTAGTGCTGAAAACCACTAGACATTCAGGCAGCATTAAACATTGCAACCACATATGAACAGTACTTGGCTTAAGCAGGTAATCTAACAGTCGTGCACCTGAGAACACATTCAGATTCCTAGCTTACCTCCCATAGCAGAAACCTTAAAAGTGAATAAAGTTCTTTTGTGACATCCATAATTTCTTATGTTCTTACCAAAAATGTCTTAAGTATGTGAGGTGCTAGATATGTTATATAACTTTATTTATCTGTTACACTTTGTTTTTATGAATTATAACATCACTTTGATCCCACAGACTGATTATAAGTTGTCAAATTACAACAACACAAAGGAGCCGGGAAGAAAGCATTCTGGAAGGCAGGACTTGGAAGTTTTTGTTTCTTATATTCTAAATCAGTCAAGTGACAAATATCCTGTAAGCCACCGACTTAGCTATTTTTGTGTGTGCCACAGAAATAACATACTAGTCGCTCCATATAATTTCTCATAAAGTGCCATTTTAGTCACTTCACACCAGTGAAAACTAAGTGCTACGACAGAATCCCTGAGCAATGTCCCCATGATGCTTAGCGGCACTTGAGCCAGAAGGAACATGAGTATCACTTGTCCCAAGGCTGTGTTTGCAGATGAGGAAAACCCGGGGCACACCGTGGTAGCACGTTGAGACCTGGAGCTTGTTTTGATGCTAGGTCCCCACCGGACAGGTGGTATTACATGACACTAGTGATTCCTGAATGTAATATGAAAGTGTATCTTACACTATTCTTCACTAGCAAATGAATGATTCAGTGAATCAAATGAATTAGACCTCGTGTGTGTGTGTGTATGTGTGTGTGTGTGTATGTGCGTGTGTGTGTGTGTGTGTGTGTGTGTGTGTATGTGTGTGTGATATGCTGGGGATTGAACCCCGGGGCTTTCTTCCTCTGAGCTACACCCCAAGCCCTTTTTACTTTTATTTTGAAACAGGGTCTCGCTAAGTTGCTGAGGCTGGCCTTAAACCTGCAATTCTCCTGTCTCAGCCTCCCAAGTACTGGGATTATAGACCTGTACTACTGTACTACTTCCCTGGCTTGCACTAAACTTTTCAGTGAATGCAGGGAGCTCAGTTGGATCAAAATTCAAAAACCTAAAACCAGCCGATGGCACCCACAGGGACCTGGCTGCCACTTGCTGGGATCCCATGCCGCCCCTGCCCTGCTCACCTAGCTGTGCCCCACATTGAGTATCGGTGGTGCGAAGCCTCCCGCCTGCCGACAGGAGCGTACCAGTATCTTCCACACCGCCTCTGCTCCCCTCCCTGACCTCCAGGTCTGCTGCCACCATCCCTGGTTGTCTTGTTCTCCTTCGCAGAGCTTGTCACAATTACATTTTTACATCTGTAATGAAATCATCAGTGTACATGACCACAGACATGTTTTACTCACCAGTGTAGCCAAGGTATCTGGCACATAATAATTGCTGAATACTTTTTGTTTTGTAAATAAATATCTGCATTTAATGGCTGCCAAAAAAAGGTGAGAAAATCCTGTATTCAGTTCCTTAAATTGACTGTTTTTGTGCCTGAGATGAAGAACACTTTTATGTCCTTCTAAGTATTGGATTCCCTTTAATGGTTGCACCGTGTTTCATTTTCCATTAATATAATTTGTTGAATCAGTCCCGCAGAGGCCAGTAGTTTTTATTCCAGGCTCTGGTTTCTATAGCAGTGCACCAGCAAACATCTTGTACATGCATATTCATGCCCTTGACTAATTGTACCCTTAGTATAAATTACTCAAGATGGAATTAATGGATAAGTTTTACCTTTAGTGTATTGTCAGTCAAATATATTACTGAAAGTAGTTCATTATAAGAATAAATACACTCTTTGCCTTCAAAATAAGTTCATATTTTCCAAGCATCATATCCAAATATTAACCAATTTTAGTGAATGACCATCTTTACATATATTAAGATGCTTTAAACACCTCTTTCCTTAGAGTTACTATTGAAATAATAAGCTATACATCTGTTGGCAGTATTCACATGATGTTCTGTACATAGGATGACTGTAATACTGCATCCTAGGTTTTCTGTTAAGAAGCCTCCCTGTGGTGGAAATTATTTTATTTCTCTTTCAATATCTCCAAAGGAAAACTAGTTGTTTATTTATGTTCATGGTGATATTTATGTAGAAGAAATAAAGCACATTTTTGTGGCTGGTATGTATTTTCACTTTCAGTTGATTCAGTTGATTATTTGCAATGAGGTTGTTGTTTTTTTTTATACTCAAATATAGTTTTCATTCTCAGCTCTGACATTGATCTCTCTGTTAACAAGCTGCATCATAAACCCTCCAACCTGAATTGACTAATATCCTCCAAAGACTGTAGTTTACACCCCTTATTTTGTACATGAAAAGGTCTTGTAACACGTGGATGCCTGAGAGGTCGTGGTGGGATTCTTCTCTTACTTGATTAAGGCAGCCCCTGATCACTGACAAACCTGTCAAGGGCCCCTGATCTGAGACCTCCAATAAAGTCACAGCAGAAAGCAAAGAAATTGCGCAAAGCCTTTTGCTGATATTAAAATGTTTGAAGTGTCTGCCTTAATCTAAACCTCGAGGCAAGTCGATGATTTCATTCCAAAAGACTGCTCCGTTTCAGACCTACATTCAGGGAAGGGAAAGGAAAGGCAATTAATCCACCAATTCTGAGGAAAGGGCTCACTTTGCCCTGACGCCCCAGTGACCACACCATTCTCTGAGATAGATTTGGTGAGGAAGATGGGGTGGGACCCCAGGAGTGAGGGAGTGACCAGCAGAGGCTGCCTCCTCACTGGGCCCCTCCTCCCTGGGAAAGCAGCCAAAACTGAAGTCAGAAGCAGGAGTCCCAGAAGGAAGGGAGCCGCACAGGCTAAGTGCCATCAGTCAGGTCAGCCACGTGGATACATCACTAGGCCAAGTAAATCCATAAGAAGCCCCAGGACCTGGGGCTCCACCATTCCCTTCTTCCCAACTTGAGATAAATCCCGCCCCCCCCCTTTTTTTTTGTACTGGGATTACAGTTGTGCACAACTGCTCCCAGCTTCATTTGTACTTTTTTTTTTTTTTTTTTTTTTTTTTTTGTGGTACTGAGGATGGAACCCAGGGGCATTCTACCTCCAAGATATACCCCCAGCCCTATTTTATTCTTTTTTGCAGTTCTGGGGATGGAACTCAGGGGCATTCTACCTCTGAGCTATACCCCCAGTCCTATTATTTTGAAACAGGGTCTCACTAAGTTGTGGAGTGCCTAAGTAGTTGAAGCTGGCCCCGAACCCCGATCCTCCAGTCTCAGCCTCCCAAGTACTGGGATTACAAGTGTGCACCACCACATCTGGCTTCTTTCCTTTTTTTGCAGTAGTGGGGATTGAACTCAGGGGCATTCTACCTCCGAGCTATACCCCTAGCCCTATTTTTTATTCTTTATTTTGAAACAGGGTCTCACTAAATTGTGGAGGGCCTAAGTAGCTGAGGCTGGCAGCAAACCTCCCACCCCTTTTTGTGGAAGTGTCAGCGTATTCTGAAACCACGCTAGAAATGTACTGTGCCAGGGTAGTGAACACAATCTGTCCAGGAGGGGAGGAGGGCACAGACCTGTCTCCAGGAGCTCTTTGTGACAGGAGGTGATGCTGGCCCGAGGACAAGGCTGCCTCCTCCTCCCTGGCCTACATTAGGGAGACGGGGCCAGGGGAAGGAACTCCAGAGCATGGACTTGGAACAAAAGAATTCCTTTTTCATTCTTCCTGTCATCTTTACTGGGAGAACTTTCCCTGTTTAATTTTTTTCCCCCTGTCTTTGGATATAGTTAGTCATTTGGGACAATGGCTAAAGTGATAGAATTGGGTTTTCCTTTTTATGAATGATCAGATAATACCTGAACTTCATAATGTAAAATCCTGAGTACGCTAAATATTAATTGATAGAATAGAATTGCCACAGGAGGGTTGTTTTCCTAGGACCATACCGCACGCATGGCTGTTATTTTCTCAAATGATCCAAATACTGATAATCAGCTCTTCTGGATATGGATTCAGAAAGCAGCTGTTGCTGCCTGCTCTGAATTTCCAGGATTAACTTTCATGTCTTATCACTTTCATGCAGTTTTAAGCATAAATAAAGCAGAGTTCCTCATGTGCGAAGACATTGAGGAGGATGAATCCACTGCTGAATTCTTTCTCAGGGATTCTTTCCCATCTGAAAAGTATATTTCTTATGGTTGGGTGTGGTGACACATGCCTGTAATCCCAGTACTTGGAAGGCTCAGACAGGATGATCACAGGTTCCAGGACAGCCTCAGCAACATAGTGAGACCCTGTTTCAAAAACAAAAAATAAAAAGGGCTGGGAGTACAGCTCGAAGGTAGAATATCCCTGAGTTCATTTCGCAGTACCACAAAAAAAATAAAAAGTATATTTCTCCATTAAGGCACAACTGTACTTCAAATTCTTCAAAATACATTTGTAATTTAAATATTCTTTAAGACACTAAACAATGAATTAGGGTTTCCCACTTAAGATATAAATGTTCCCCACAATGAAAGATACTAGCATTTCTTTTTCTTTTCTTTTTTTTTTTTCTTTTGCGGTACTGGGGATGGAATCTGGGGGCATTCTACTTCCAAGCTACAGCCCCAGCCCTATTTTTTATTCTTTATTTTGAAACAGGGTCTCACTAAGTTGCACAGGGCCTCACTAAGCAGCTGAGGCTGGCCACGAACACCGATCCTCCAGTCTCAACCTCCCAAATGCTGGAATTACAAGCATGCACCACCACGAGATACTAGCATTTCAATGTAAACTTATGGCCAGTAATAAAACCTGGGCTGTCTATCAATGGAGGGTTATTAGGAGGCTTGTCATCTGTTTCAGTGGATGGTCTCTTAGCTAAAATGTTTTATTGAAACCTAACTGGGGCTTACAGCAGAGGGAGGGAAAGAAAGTAAGGAGGGAAGTGATGGGAAGCATGGAGGGAAACTTATTTGTCTGATTTCTAGAGTAGAGAGAATTTTCCCCTGCCTCTGGAATGGCTCCACCTCCTAAATTGTAGTACAGGGATGGACCGCCTATGGATTTACATCCCATCGGGAAGACAGGTGTCTGAATCCATTATTTTATTCTCACGTATTTTTATGGGATAGAAAGAAAGCTGCAAAAGATATTGTAAGTTATTTTTAGGTGGGCATGCCTAGAGTTTTTATAAAGTACTACTTCAAACAGCCATGGAAGCCTTATTCGTTGGGAATTGTCTTGCTGGTGAAAGACAGGAACATTGAATTAGCACGAAGGATTGCGTGTGGTGTGCCTTCCACTGGCACGGCAGGGAAGCAAGGACATGATTTCCTACCAGCTGTTATTGGATTTCTGTGACCCTCCTCTATTGTCAACAGTTGTATAGATTCCTATCTTCAAGCCATAGACACTGTTTTGTATTAAAATATGATCAAATTAAAATTGAAGTCAGTAGATCAGTCCTAGGGGACACATTGTTCAGACTAACTGTCTCTGATGAGCATTATTAAAATTGTGATGATAACAATCACTAACTGTAAGTGGAGCCTGTTAGGACGTTGGTTATCAGCCAGCTGCTGCTTCTTGGCTCATTCCCTGGCTCCCTCCAAACTTCCAGGCCAGCTGGCTGTCAGCAGTTCTTCATGACTTTCATCCATCCTCTAGGACTTTCAGTGAGCCCAGAGGGTGTTAAAACCGATGAGCCGTCCTCTGCTGTGTAGGAAGATGCCGTGAGTATCCATGTCGAAGGGGGCATCCTTCCTCCCAGTTGCTTCAGCAGTTATTTTGATCCAAGGAAGTGGCTTGATATACAGAAAAGGAGACTGAACACATCTGTGGACGTTTGCTCTTGTCCAGCTACGGCTTCTCTGATCTGCAGCAGACAGAGGCATCTGTAGTTAATTCAAGTGTTCCTTAGCCCCAAATATGCCGATAGTATAATAATTAATTCCTTGAATAAGATACACGCATACACATGTATAAATGTGGATCTAATGGCTACTCAGTTAAAACTTGCAACCCATTTGTTCAAAGTCCTATTGAGTTTTATTTCACTTTACCTTTATAATAATAAATTGAAAGAATTATCTATTAACACAGGCTGTACAAAAGAGTGCACATCGTTGATGTTGCCTTCAATACTGTGATGTTTATTGAGTGTCAGCTCTGTGGCAGAATGGATGGTGAAAGCAAGAGACAAGACGGATCCCTCACTCCATGGTGCTCACTTCACAGTGGGAGAGATGGCTAATGAAAAACTAATTTGTGATATAATTTGAGCTAGTGATGAATGGCATAAAGAAACGTAAAACAGAGTGAAAGGAAATAGAACCCTCCATGAATCACCGAGAGGAATAGTGCAAAGGAAGAGAGGATAGCGCTCTGCAAATCTGTGTGAGGGTTTTGAGACAGTAGGTTAGTGTCTGCGAATCTGTGTGAGGGTTTTGAGACAGTAGGTTAGTGCGGCCGGATGAGGGTATGAGGAGCTAAGTTGGAGAGAGGCAAGGTCAAGGGCATGTAAGGAATGGCAATGGGAGGAGGAGCATCAAGAAATGCTGAACAGAGGAGTGATGGCATCTAGTTTTTTCCTAAAAGATCACCCTGGCCTGTGATAGAGAAGTGACTTGGGCATTCAGAAAAGGAAACAGTGAAAGCAATGATGTGATTCCAGGTGAAAAATGGCGCTCCCATGAGTCAGGGTCATGTCGACTTGAAGGTGGTGAGAAGTGGTCCAATTCTGGGTTGACTTTGGAGATAGAACCCACAGTCTCTGTTGAGGGACTGTAGGTGGACTATGATGGAAATAGCAGAATTGAAGATGATTCAGAGATATTTGTCTTGAGCACCCGGGTGAATGGGGTTTCTTAAGTTGAGCTGGGGAAGAGTAAGCTGGAGCAGGCTTTGTTAAGAATAATCAGAAGTTCTAATTTGGACATATTAATTTGGAGATGACAGTCAATGCAGATGAGTCATGAAGATAATTTGCTGTATAAATCTGGAGCTCAAAGCTGGAAATATAAGTTGGCAGAAAGGAAAGTGTAGCTGTTTAAAGCCTCAGGACTGGAGATCACCTAAGCCCTGAATTTAGACAGAAAGGAGAGGAGCCTCTGTAGCTGGACTGTGATAGCTCCAACATTCAGAGGTCAGCAAAGGATCTGGCTCAGAGCAGCGTGAAGGAGCAGTAAGGGCTCAGCATGTGGACCCTGCTGCCAGCCTTCGGCTTCTGGAGTATCTATTCTCAGTGTCTAGCCCCAAATCTAAAATCCAGATGGATTGCAAAATAAGAGAACAATACAAGATTGGATTTTTATTTCAAACTGAAAATGATGTTTATAAACTGATCCATGAAGTGCAATATTGAATCCTCATAGGCATAAGGTAGAACTAATTATCATGTTTTCATCTCATTAGTGAAAAAGTTTTAATATGCTTTGAAAGCTCTTTGAAGATATTTATAACTTCAATCAGTTTACAGATTTATCAGACATTAATTTCAAACCATTTAACTATCTTTCAGTGAAGTGAGAGATCAATGGACACTTTTCCCCCTGAATCTCCATTTTCATGAATCAAAACTTTAAGTGTCAAATCTTTAAGTGGAAATCCACACTTATATAGAAAAGAATTTGGCCATATTTTTCATAGCATTTACAAAGTGGTAGAGGATATTCTCCAGTCTCTATTTGTCCATGTGGATAGCCAGGTATAATATTGAGGACCGTGTATGCTTTAGATTTCAAGTGTAATTCTCTAGACTTCTATTTCCAACAAAATATATTTTAAGGAATCAATTTCACAGCTCATATGATGAGTTTTATAAATAAATCGATTTGAATTCCATGATTTTGTGATTTTTGCATTTCAGTTGAAATATGTCCACCTAAAACATACCTTCTTAAATAGAATTAAAGATAAAATCAGCCGGGCATGGTGGCGCACGTTTGTAATCCCAGCATTCCGGAGGCTGAGACCGGAGGATCCGGGTTCGAGGCCAGCCTCAGCTACCTAGTGAGGCACTCCGCAACTTAGTGAGGCCCTGTTTCAAAATAAAGAATAAAAAATTGGGCTGGGGGTATAGCTTGGAGGTAGAATGTCCCTGAGCTCAATTCCCAGGACCGCAAAAATAAATAAATAAAGATAAAATCAAAAACCATTTAATCAAAAACCATTTGATTATATGGTTTGATCCCTCTTTCACTAGAAATGTGTTTCATGCTCAGCTTTTAGTGATCTCAAAAGCAAGTTTTTTTCTACAACTTTAGTCTGGAATCACATTAACACATTGGTCCCTGAATATTTACCATCAAATTTAAGGAAATGACCCTCACAACAAGACATTTAAGTGAGTCAAGTTGCTAAATATTTAGTTTTCTTGAGAGGAACTATTTTGTTGTTGTTGTTGTTATTGTTGTTGTTGTGTTGAGATAGGGGTCTCACTGTGTTGCCCAGCTGACCTTGAACTCCTGCCTCTGCCTCCCGAGTACGGGGGCAACAGGCATGTGCCATCGGGCCCAGGGAGAATGCCTTGATTTTAAAATACAGTCCTCCTTTCCTCCATCTTTCTGGACTTCAGTGATGGTGGACTTGCATCTGCCACAAATTTCCAGAGAGACACAATCTTTGCCTTTTCTGCTCTAAAAATGCCCAGGATTTTCCGTACAGACATAGGATGGTGGTGGCACTTTTGCCACCTTTGACTAAGGAGATAATTTCACTTTTGTTTCGTACCTCATTTGAGGATAAGAATGATTCGTAGAAGCCGAGTGTTCTTCCCACCATGTTTTTCAAGGTAAAAAACAAGGAGAAGAGAGTAAGATGAATTAATATAAAATCAGACATCAGTCCTTCATGCTTTAATGTAGAGGTCAAACACAAAGTGAAAATCAATGCTGTAACTTCATAAGTTGGGAATCACATATTTAAACTATTTCTAAAGTAAAATTGAAATGTTTGTTGGTTTTACATTTATTGATCATTTACAGAATCTCTTACATTAAAACTATAATAGAATATGTTTCGGGTTTTTAAAAACCATAACTTTCAGGAACTAGGTCTAATGGATATAGGAAGACTAGAGAGAGGGAGGAAGGGCAGCAGAAAGGGAGGGACTAAGGGGGAGGGAGGGAGGGAGGGAGGGAGGGAGAGAGAGAGAGAGAGAGAGAGAGAGACAGAGAGACAGAGAGACAGAGAGACAGAGAGACAGAGAGACAGAGAAACTACGATATTCCAGGTAATGAAAACCAAAAGAAAATGTGCAGTGGTTTTGTTCACCGCACTAAAAGGGGAGATATGTATTTTTAAAAATGCTGCTTAGCTAAAAATAAGCAAAAGAGTCAATGACTAAAAGGCCTGTTGTAAAGGGAGCTAAAATACACTGAAATCTGGACTTCGTTATAGAGAAACCATACCAGTTACGTACCTATTCATAAGCATAGAAGGCATGTATCTGCAGCATGCATGCGCTGTGATAATCACCTGAAGCCAACTCCCTGTCCCACTCCAGTGTGGGCAGGCGGGCCTCGGGGTCCTAGGGACAGAGATCCAGGCCTGGCTGCTAGCCCTCTCTGGCCTGTCCTCAGGGTTGGGACTTCCTCAGAAGCAGGCCAGGATTGATCTTGAAGGACTGATCTGACAAGAGCTAGCGGGCAAAGTAGTGAGTGACCCCTGCCAGGCATTCTCAAGCTCTCACCCTTGTGCCCTCAGAGTCTTCCTTCTCTCAAGATCATTCCATTTTCCTCCTGCCCCAAACCCTCCCAAACTTCAACCCAGAATTTCCCCCAAGCTGCGGTATCTTGAACCATGTGCCCTGCTTGTAGGAACTGTTTTTGTCATTGGCATGTGCTTTTCCTGTCATAATAACATTGGGGGGGGGGCATTACCCTAATGCAGCCACCCAGGAAGGAGTGCCCTGTGGCTTCGAATGGGGTAGCCAGGCTGCTCTGTTCCCGGGGATCTGTTTCTGCCTGTCTCCACATACATGCACCTCTGTGTGCTTTCTACACCGAAGCTTGACCTTTTCATCTCCTGCACCTCAGGGAGAGAGAGAAGCAAGCTGGGAGCGGTGATTCTGTGATCCCAGTTGCACAGTAATTTAGCATCTGGTCTTCTCTGTCTGTCTTAGACTCTCAAGGTCAAAAGAAGAACAGTGAGAGACCCCCTTCCCCGCTCTGCAGGAGGAGGGTTGGACTGATGGAAGCTTATGTGTAACTTGAGGCACTGTCAGGGATGATGGAGTTGGCCTTCTAGCCCAATCCACCTACCTCAAAGAGCTCCTCCCGCAGGGAGCCTGTGCAGCTCACCTGTATACAGCGAGTCCATTGAGCTTGCAAGTGGGGTGGATTAAGTAAGACCCTGTCAGGGTCCCAGAGCAGGTGTGAGGCCATGCCAGCAGGTGTTCCTGAGGAGCAGTGACAGAGTGCAGGACAGAGTGTGGCCTCTGAGCTCAGTGAAAGTTCACAGCTGCTATCTGGAATGATTTCCAGGACCTCTAGCAAGGTGTTTGTCTCATCATTTGTTTGTTTGTTTTCTTTTTTCCATTTTACCTGAAGTGTTTCTTTTATTTTATGTGTTCCCTCAATAACCTTAAAACGTTCTTCCAAAGTGTGAAGTTGTATCAATGTGAAAGGCAAAAACGGACCCTGGCTCCCATAGCCAAACTTACGTAGCAGGTCTGTGTCTTGTTGGGCTCTTCACACTCTTTTGTCTTCAGACTGTGAATGCTGTATGACTCAATTAAAACATCCACCCTTACATCTAGACACTTTCCTAAATAAATGATTGTCTCATTTAGCCGTCATACCCTTCGATAAATATACATATTCTTTTTCTCTCTAAGTGCACTATTATTTTTAGTAAATTAATTTGATTTTCTGGAAGCAGAGGCCTACTTAGAGTGTGTTAGATCTTAAATTCTTAAAGAATCTCTTTAACACGCACTAAATATAGTCTCTATTGAATTTGGTATCTAATTGTAGATGTCATCCAAAGATCCTATTGTTGGAAACATGCATAAATAGAAAAAAAAGAGAGAATTTTAAAACACGAGGAAACTACTCCACATTTTACATATCATATGTTTTATATACAATTTAAAAGATCTTATGCATAAGAGTGTAAGATGAGAAGTTGTTATAGGATTTCTGGTTTGCTTATTTACTGAATTGTTCAACAAATACGCATTTACTGAGTGAGGGTGGGGGGCCAGGGGCACAGCACCATCAGCTCTTGCCCTCTGGGAGCTTTTTGTTTCAGAATCTTATTGCTGAAGGACCCTTGAGAGCCCCAGAAGTCAAGGCTAGAGTTCTAGAGCAGGCGTGATGCTGTGGGAGCAGGTGCCCGAGGGAAAGTGACAGAGTGGAGGGTGGGTGTGGCTTTAGCAAGCTCAATGAAAGTTCACAGCCATTACCTGAAATGATTTTCAGAGTCTCTAGCAGTATGTCCTTTTTTCTTTTTTCTTTTTTTACCCATTTTACTGGAAGAGTTTCTTTGATGTTATGAGATCCCCCAATAACTTAAAAAAATTATTCGAAAGTGTGAAGTTGCAACAGTCACTATGAAATGCAAAATCTAACCCTCTCTACCACAGCCAAACTTAAGTAGCAGGCCCCATGGTGAGTGGTCACAGGGAGCCTCAGCCCAAGACCTTGGGATGTGTGGGCACAAAGCCCTGTCTACCCCCCAGTCACCCTTGCCTTTCTGCTCAATATCATTGTAATCCAATAGGCCAACATTTTATTTTGTGTATCAATAATTAAGTCAACTTCTTTAAAAGGTTTATCAATCCCAAGTTTTGTTAAATTCTTATGGCATTTCACTTATTCACCTTTTACTTAATGAGATGCTACACTTTGCCACATACTGTGGTCAGGCACGGGGCATTAAAAATTGACGACAATTGAGGCAGTCCTCAAGGATGGCAGCATTGGGTAGAGGAGGCAGGCGTGAGCCAGGGGTTATAAGTACTGGGTTTGAAGTCAATAGAGCTACAATGGGGTCAGAAGAAGGAGGGGCATCCTTTTCTAAAACAAAGTACACACACCTATAATGCTGGTTCTATAATGTGTCACATCCAGATATTTCTTTTATTGAGTGATGTGGACTGTAAAAATAGCTTTGCTTAATCTAGTAACTCTCCACTCTAAACACTGTTCAGATTTATTCTTTTTCTTTAAAGCACTATCTTCTCATTAGACAAATTCTAACCTTACATTTGCTTTTCTTCACAGCTAGGAAAAAAAGTACATATATATATGTATATATATATATATTAATCTATCTATCTATATATATACATATACATATGATTTTCAGAATCTGTAGCAGTATGTCTTTTTTTCTTTTTACCCATTTTATTGGAAGAGTTTCTTTGATGTTATGAGATCCCCTAATAACTTAAAAAAAATTTGAAAGTGTGAAGTTGCAACAGTCACTATGAAATGCAAAATCTAAAATATATATATATATTTTAGAGTCCCAAGACAGCACAATGTAAATAGCAGCCATTTTCTGTAGCCAGTAATTCATTTTTAGATTAGTTAATAACTATTTCCCAGGTAAATCCCAGTTGTCTTTCTGTATTAGATTCCTCTATACATGTTCTCTAGAGTTAAACCCATCAGCTGCATCTACCGTCAGTTTTGCTCAGCACATACTTATTAAGCTTCCACTGCGTGTAAGGCATTAGAGTGGGCTCCTTGGGGTGTGCAGAGATGAGAGGAACAGAGCCCTGCCAGGCCACAGTGTTGGGAAGAAGCAGAGATAAGCACAGGCACAGTAGACCTCTGGCTCACCAGGTCCCTCTGGTTCAACTGGTGTAATTCTGTTTGTTGCGCAAAATAAGGTACATTAATTTTTATTTTTAATTTATTTTATTATTATTATTTTCCTTTTTAAAATTTCAGAGATACAAGACCAATGAGAAAGAAAATGTTTCCATCTCTCAGTTTTAAAAATAAACCAATAACACACTGGCCTGAATCTCTCAAACCCAACAGGCCTCCTGTAGAGCAGTAGGATTTTAGGCCATTGCCCGTGTGGAGCCCCTGGTGAGCATGCTTTTTCATAGAATTAGGCCAGAAAATAGCTCTCTGTGTGAACGGCAGAGAATAGCTGGGAGCAGGGCAGCTTGGGCCCTGAGTGCTTCAGCAACAGCTCTTTTAGCTTCTTGCCATGCTTTCTTTCCGAGGGCTGTAATACCAGGGTAGCTGCTCGGGAGAGTCCATTTGCAGGAATGGCTGCCTCCGCCAGTTCCCAGCTCTTCCTTCCCTCGGGATGGCTCCCTCCAGGGGCTCTGCAGCCTCCTTGTGAGTCGCCTCTCATTGGCCCATCTGCTGCAGTGGCAGGTGTAACTGGGGCCTTGGTTATGCTCTTCCCCACATGCACATCAGAGGGTGTAAAAACACTAAATGTATGCATGGGCCAGAGAGAGCTCTGCACAGGCCTGTTTAAGCCCTACAAGTCAAATGAATATAACAGGAGATGAGAAAAAGGGGAAATCCACTCCAGTTGGATAGGAGAGCTCTCTGACAGGCCAACCACTGTAAGCTTGGCGCTGTAAGAAGCATCGCCACGGAGCTTGACTGCTAAACTCAGTCCTGACCCGGCACCGAGAGCAGAGGGTCCGCCTCCCTGGCCCTTCATTCCCTACCCTTTCAAGGGGCATGGAGAAAGAGAACAGCAAGGTTCACCTCCTGCCATTGTTACTGAATGTGGTAACATTTCAAAGTGACTACAACAGTGTTTGGCTCACTGTAAATGCCATATAATCCTAGCCTGGCACTGAAGAATGAATAGGTTGTACCGGGAGGGATGTAGGGATGGCATTTCAGTGGAAATGAGAAGGACACGAAAAGAGACACAAAAGCAGGGGAACATTTGTAGAAAGGAATAATTTGATATTCCCGGCATGCGTGTGTGTGTGTGTGTGTGTGTGTGTGTGTGTGTGTGTCTTTTGGGGGGAGGCATGTGTATATGTGCTGGTCCCTGTGTGAGAGTTGATAGGTTTAACGAAATACTGACTTATTTTATTCAACTCCCCAGGTCACATTCACAGGCCAGTTGTTCCAGGGCAGTGGAGTGCACTGTGGAAAGGCCAAAGAAAGGGCCCAGGATAGCGTGGGAGACATATGATTTATTAGAAAAACTTACAGACCAGTGACATGCTCCAAGAACAGCTCAGTGGCACAAGCTGACTGATAGCACCTCTTCCCTCACGGTGTTTCACCACGCAGCGCCTCCATCCGGCACAGTGTTTTTATTCCAGTGGCAGCCAGCTGAACAAGTGACACCTATCCTTCCCATGGTGCCCTCAGTTCCACCCTTATCCCACTCAGAAAGAGGCTCTTCCTCCCTCCTTTCCTTCCACCCTCCCTCCCTTCCTTCCTTCCTTTCTTCCTTCCTTCCTTGTTTACAAGCATATCTAGGTATTCTAACGGGTTGCAATCACTGCACTTTGCATCACTGTTACTAAAAGTTCCCCTCATTCTACTACGCCTAATAACTGCTGTACAGAGCTCCTATCAGCTGCCAGGTGTGTGCCCAGAGTGTTAACCACACCCAGTTCTTGTAGTGGCCTTCCAGGTTTCCATCTGATATATTAATTCTCAATGAGATTAAGAAGCAACTCATCTACATTAGTCTTTTTTGCTTGATAACAAGTTACTTCAAGTTTAATGCTTTCAGATGACACCCATCTGTGGTCTGGCCTTGTGAGGTGCTGGGCATAGCCTCGCTGGGCCCTCTGCTCCAGATCCCACAAGGCTGCACCCAGGAGGTTGCCGGGCCGTGCTTCTTTCTGGAGTTTGGAGTTCTTTTCCAGTCTCACCTGGCTGTTGGGAGATCTCAGTTCCTGTAGTTGTGGGTCTGAGGTCCTTGTTTGTTTGCTGGCTTTTGGCCAAGGGTGTTCTCAGCTCCTGAGACCCCGATAGTGCCCTGGCATGAGGTCCTGTCCTGAATACTAACAACATGGCAGCTCACAACTTCAAAGCCAGTGGTATGCTCTGGCTTCTCCCCACCTTCTTTCAAGGGAGGCTTCTGTCTCTCCCTCCCTCCCTTCTTTTTTTTTTTTTTTTAATTTTTTTTAGGACACTCAGGTGTGTAGATCAGGTCCAGCCAGTGCACTGCTCTTTTGGTGAACTCACAATGAATTAATTTGAGACCTTTTTGTACATCTGCAAAATCCCTTTGTCTTTTTCAGGTAGTGTAGCCTGATTGTAGGAGTGATGTCTGATCATTACCGTAGGTGCTACCCATAC
>PVLC010035693.1:0-16191 GCA_004027655.1 Graphiurus murinus | reverse complement strand
AATGCCGCCTGGCTAGGATGAGGAGTTCAGGAGTCGCTCACTTCAGCTCTGGCCGGTGGGGTGCAGAGGGTTGTTGTGTATTTCTTTCTTAGTAGACTCCACGCCGGGGCCAGCTCAGTGGCGGCTTATGCCTGGCGGCGTGGCGCCGGGGCCGCGGAGACGGGCTTCTTTGCTCTCCCTGGTCGGCCTTCCGGGTTCTTCTCAGCTGTATTCCAGTTTTCGCAGCGTTTTCCACCTTTCTGTTGCTTTTTTTCTTCTTTCAAAAAACTGGATCCACGACTGATTTGAATCGAGCTCACAGCGGCTCTTGAGACATGTCTCACTCCGTCGCCATCTTCCCGGAGGTCCCCGGAAATTGTTTATTTTTTGAAAAATAAAAATCTAAGGTTATCTTTGTTTTCCCTGTTTTTCAGGTTTTGGATGATGAAATTCAAGTAGACTTTTATGTAGCTGTTCCAGAAATAATGCCAGAGCTTAATCCATTAAAGAAGAAACTGAAAAAAAGATTTCCAAGGCTTACTAGAAGTAAGGGAGAATTTTTTTTATTATTTAAATATGCTATCAACACTTTTTTTTCTCAATTTTGTTCAGTTAAAAAACAGTTGCTAATAATTTGTGTAGAACAAATAGTACGTCCTGGTATTTGAATTTTGTGTTACATGAGTATGAAGATTTGAATTTTTTTCCTTTGGCATTAATACCTAGTTACTTTATAACCCTGGATCATATTCTAGATCCAAATTAGTGGAACATACTACCTACTAGGTATGTTGTCATAATGCTATCTTATACCTCTTTATCAGTATAGTTGGTAAACATTCAGCATACATGTGAACATATACATATATGAGTGCATGGTTCTGCAGGTATTTTCCGTTAAGGGATTTTCCCTTTATGGGTATTTTCTCCCTCAGGAATCTAGTAAGAGATAAGGTTACTGTATAAAAAGCCATGCTAAAAAAATAAAAGAAGCCAGGCATGGTGGCACATGCTTGTAATCCCAGTATTTAAGAGGCTAAGACAGGAGGATCACAGGTTCTTGGCCAGCCTCAGCTACTTAGTGAGGCCCTCTGCAACTTAGTGAGACCCTGTTTCAAAATAAAGAATAAAACAGGGCTGGGGGTGTAGCTCAGAGGTAAAATGCCCCTGATTTCAACTCCTTGTACAAAAATAAATAAAACTAAATGCATAAGGTCTGCTTCTGCTTAAATGTAAAAACTGGAAAGAGTATTAATGAGAGTAGCCTTAGCTGCTTAGTGAGGCCCTCTGCAATTTAGTGAGACCCTGTTTCAAAATAAAGAATACAAAATAGGGCTGGAGATGTTGCTTGGAGGTAGAATGCCCCTGAGTTCAAACCCCAGTACCAAAATAAAATAAATAAAAAGCAAGAAAGAGAAAGAAAAAATTAAAACAAGAACAAAAGAATAAAAAGCCATGTTATACAGTTTGAAGTATTCATCAATTCACAAGGTACTGCAGGTATTCTGTGGAGGAACAGTCCTTATATATAGGTGGGAAACACAGAAGGCATCATGAAGGAGGTGATATTTAGATTGTATCCTGAATAATTGGATGAATTGATTAAGGGGAACATTATTTTAAGTTTATTACTCATAGATATGAAAGTGAGAAATTTTAGGTCAGATCTAAGAAATATCAGTTCTGAGTATAGAAAATAGTACCTCTACATTGATATAGTTGAGAATAGAAGGAAATTATGTTGGAAAGGGAGATTGATACTATATGAGAAGGCTTTGAATCATGAGCTAATGAGCATGGCTTTTATTCTGTACACAACAGGAATCCCTTAGAAGTTTTGAGATGTAGTTTGACATGATCTGTCCTATAGAGCTTTAATCTGACAAGAATTTGTATGCTGTATCATTATGAATTGAAACTAGAAACAGGGAGACCATTAGGGTGCAATTGCAAGAGACTAATAAAGACAATGTTTAAGCTAAGGTTTTTATAATGAGACTAGAGTGAAGAAGACAAGTGTCAAAAGTATTAGAACTTTATGACTAAGTGGTTTGGAATGGATAGGTTGATGAGGAGAAAGGAAGGCCCAAGTGATGCTGAAATCTTTAAGCTTAGAGATGTATATGTATGCATGTATATATGTATGTATTTTGTGTGTAGTACTTTTTTTTTTTTTTTTTTTTTTTGCGGTGCTGGGGATTGAACTCAGGGATTGAACTCTACCTCTGAGCTACACCCCCAGCCCTATTTTTTATTCTTTATTTTGAAACCGAGTCTCACTAAGTTGTGGAGTGCCTCACTAGGTAGCTGAGGCTGGCCACGAACCTGGATCCTCTGGTCTCAGCCTCCCGAATGCTGGGATTACAAGCGTGCGCCACCACGCCTGGCTGTGTATAGTACTTTTGTGTGTGGTACTAGGGATTGAACCGAGGACCATTTTACCTCTGAGCTACACCCCCAGCCCTATTTTATTTTTTACTTTGAAACAGGGTCTCATTTAGTTGTGGAGGGTATGGCTACGAACCTGCGATCCTCCTTTCTCAGCCTCCCAAATACTAGGATTACAAGCATGTGCCACCACTCCAGCTAGCTTATGGACTTCTAATAAGTGGCATCATTAATGGAAATGAAGTACATTTGGGAGGAAAAACAAGTTCATTTGTTTTGTGTAGTGCTGGATGTCTGGTGTACATAGAGATTATTTTAATAATGCTTTGTAGTGTAAACAGAAGTATTTTAAAATTGTTTTAGTAGATTGGCCTTAAATTTCAACTTTAGTTGAGCTAAAAAAATTTGGCTAAAATTCTTCGTACATGTTAGCCCCTAGCACTTACCTAAATTCTAGATGACTATAACTTAAGCAAATTCAGATGGACTCTCCAGTTATTTTGTTGTATCATAGTTTTTTTTTCTTCTGTTTAATAGCCTGCTTTAAACTGAAAATGAATACCAAATATATCAGTATTTATCTAGCTCCTTGCTTTGCGTGGTGAACTGGTTTTTCACAAACATTAATTTTAATCACTTCACTTTATCCATTATCTGTGTAACTCTTTTTTAGATTCTATTTTCTTAGACTTAAGATTTTTTTATTGACATAATACCACAACATTTGAGACTATTGTTTTTTATTCTGAAAGGTTTTCAGATAACTTACTTTTTTATAGAAAGTTTCCTATTACAATGTTTATTTTTATCAGTGGACTTTATTTCTATTTTCATAATGAACTGCATACCATAATCAAGTACCTAAGACTGTGTTTCCACATTTGCTTTAACAAGGCATCTTCAAAAAACATCTTCCATCCTCTTTAATGATTTTTCACCCCCCCCATGATATAGCAAAATGTTTGTGTTCTTTAAACATGAAGACAAATGATTAACCTGTCAAAAATGTTAAAATGAAATACACCAGATGTGCATTAGAACAATGAAGCTCGTAATATGCATTTTTAGGGCTTATTCAGATTCTTGTTTAGGAACATTCAATTCCCCTTATATCCAACAAAAAATGGTGGGGTAAAATAGAAATTATGTTTTGAACAAGTGGATGAAATTAAAAAACAAACAGGCCCTGCAGCTGAGCTCGTTAGTTTCCCATTTTGTCTCAGTTTTACTAATTGGAGTGGGTGTAACCATCTTGTCTGGATTGAATATGCACATTTTGTAGCATGTTCAATGCTGTGGCTGTATTCGTTTTTTTTAATTGCGTACATAACTAGGCAAGTTCTCAAATGTACATTTGCCTTGTTTTCTCAGTGTTTCCTTTGTTTCATGAAAAGAAATTTAAAACTTGCTTTTTAAAATTTCTTGGAAGAAATTTGGCTTCATTTTACTAATTACCTTGCTCCCCACACCCCAAGTGTCCTCTCAAATTCTTTCATCTCTAATATAGATATCTTTTCTTGATATTAAATATTTCTAGTCTTATTTACTAACAAAAACTAAAGTATGAAAACTATCGACTTACTGGAATTGGTTTTCTATTTTTTTGAAATTAGTTTTCTATTATGCATATCAACCTGTGGGAGGTACTATGGCATGTATAGCAACAGCTGACTTATTTAACTAAGTAAATTTACTTAGTGCTTGAGATTGAACTCAGAGCCTTGCATATACTAAGCTCTACCTCTGAGTTATACCCCGTGCTTCAGATGAATTATTTTAAACCATACTAGTTATTTGCAGACAAGAGAGAAAAGGACACAATTAGAAAATTAGAATTATACTAATGTATGTTGGTCTTAACATATAGCTCTTAGAATTGAACACTAATGCTCCAGTAGGAGTCTTATCCAAAGGATATTTCAGGAGACTTGTTTAAAGAATATTCACATCTACTGAGTAGAACACTGCTTTTTGTAAGGAAGTTGCTTTATCATACTTGAGATTTGTGAATGTTAATGTTATCAAAATTCAAAGTACTTTTAAGCCATGGATTGATGTGGTACTTTAGAATATTGTTTGTATTATTGAAACAATTAGAATTATTGGATTATATAAGAAAAATACAAAAACAGAATATTTGCATAGTAGGTACTCTATAAATATTTGCATAATGACTGAACATTTAATGAAGCATTCAGTTGGTAGAAGAGATAGAATTAAACATTGCAACTGAAACATGGGTTAATTATAATTTATACAATTTTTTGGGAATAATTCTATTTATAGTAATTGAGTATCTCTCATGTGCCAAGCCTTAGATGTGAGTCTGTGAACATGATAAACAAGTCCTTAATGTAGTGGAACTAATACAGTTTTCTTTTCTACAGTAGACATACTGGTTTAACTTTAGCATTTTATAATGCCCAGATTTATCTAAACAAACAAAAGCAAAAATCAAAATACAACTGCCCTTCCAACCTTTATTTGACTTAGCTGTCCTTTTTAGCTATGATCTTAGTTCTTTCTGTTGTTTTGTACCAGTTTTTTTTTTTTTTTTTTTTTTTTTTTGCGGTACTAGGGATTGAACTCAGAGGCATTCTACCTCCGTGCTATACCCCCAGCCCTATTTTTTATTCTTTATTTTGAAACCGAGTCTCACTAAGTTGCGGAGTGCCTCACTAGGTAGCTGAGGCTGACCACGAACCCGGATCCTCCGGTCTCAGCCTCCCGAATGCTGGGATTACAAGCGTGCGCCACCACGCCCTGCTTGTACCAGTTTTTTAAGTAAATGGTCTTCAGTGATCGACTCTCTCCATTTCTTTACTACCACATTATTTCTCCCTATAGTGTTCTTTCCCACTGATCTCAGTTATAATCACACTTTTTTTTTGTTTTTTTTGGCCATATTTAAAGGTCAGTTCTTAGTTTTCTTTTTCTTGAAATTCTTTTGCATGTACAATCCTAATTCACCTCATTTCTCACTTTTGTGTGTGTGTGTGTGTGTGTGTATGTGTGTGTGTGTGTGTGTGTCGTACTGGGGATTGAACCCAGGGGCATTCTACCTACACCCCCAGTCCTATTTTTTTATCTTTATTTTGAAACAGGGTCTCACTAAGTTGCAGAGGGTCTCACTAAGTAGCTGAGGCTGGCCGTGAACCCAAATCCTCCGTTTTTAGCTTCCCAAGTACTGGGATTACAAGCGTGCACCACCACACCCGGCTTTCTCACTTTCTTTTTTGTCTCCCCTAGTTAGAAAAGAGAAGGTACATTAGAGTGAAATACAAGACCATAGTTTATTCATACATAGTTATATTCATTATAGAAATTGAATAGAGAGAATTAGAGGAAGAGAAAAAGAAAGGAAGAAAGAAAAAGGAGAAAAACAACATCAAAGCACAGAGAAAAGACAAAATGGAGAAAGAGGAGAGCAATTATATAGCAATAAGGGATAACAAGCCTGAAATCACTGAAAATTTAACCATTGGCTGAATTGAAAAACTGAATAATGGTTAGTAGACCTCCCTCTCTCAGTCTTGGTTTTATCACTTCCTATTGCCATTGAACAACTTTTAACATTTTTGTGCCTCCATTGGTTTATCTACAAATGTCGATAACATTGTTTATGATAATATCTGCCCCATTGTGTTTTCATGGAAATGTTTTCAGAGCTTAGCATAAACTAGGTATATAAAAGTACATACTAGTGGTGGTGCATGCATGCCTATAATCCCAGTACTTGGGAGGCTGAGGCAGAGGATTACAGGTTTGAGGCCAGCTTCAGCAATTTATCAAGACCCTCAGCAACTTAGTGAGACCTTGTTTCAAAGTAAAAAAATGAAAAGGACTGGGGTTGTCGTTCAGTGATAGACTACCCCTGGGTTCATTCTCTAGTACCATACTACCACCACCAACAAGAAAAAGTACATACTATATATGAGCTACTAGTATTATTAACTGCATAACAATTCCTAAAGTAAATATTGATTCTTCATAGTTATTTCAGGAGAACTTATTCCTTTTCATGTCATTGTATATAATTTCTACCTTTACAACTTGTTTGTTGGATAAGTGGGTAATTATTGAGTTCCTACTATTGGTCTAGCCATTGCACTTCATATGGAGAAATGAAAGATGAGTGATTTTAAAGAAAATACACATGGAGAGAGGAGAGATATAAGAATAAACTGCTACACTAAAGTACAATAAATATATTAGTAAAAAATGTATAAAGTACTTAGAGGAATGAGGAACTACTTTGTAGAATTGAATTAATTACATAAAAGTAGCAGGTAAGAGGTTTTCTATGAATAGGTATTTGCTTTCCTGACAGCGTGGGGAGTAAACTGTAGGCAGAAGAAATAGCTCTCATTAATGCATGAAAGTATGAGAGAGCCAGTTGTGTTCAGGAAATTACAAGTAGCGATCTATCAGTTGGTACATAAACTGTTATCAGATAGTGGTGGTTAATGGGGTTCGACAGTGATAGGCAGTGGACCAGTTGGAGGCAATGGAGGGCTTTGCATGCCATTCTGTGGAGATTAGATTTTATCCTCTATGTAGGTAGGAGCCATTGAAAGCCATGACTCAGAAGAGTGAAATAAGATGTTCTTATTATTCTGGTGAATGTATAAGTAGCCGGGTAGCCATATGAGGATGGTGAGACTTGAAGAACAGAGACCAGTGGATATATTATTGCAGTAGTCTAGATAAAAGATAAAGAATTTGACAGTGGCAATGAAGACAGAAGAGGAACGCTGTTGTGGGATATTGTGGAGGTGGAATTAATGGGAGTTATTGATATGGTGTGCAAGAGAAAGGAAGAAATCTAGATGATTCTCCAATTTGGGTCTCGAGTAGTCCAGTGAATTATTTTAAAGATGTGGTGAGCCAGTCGTGGTGGCGCACACTTGTAATCCTAGCATTTGGGAGGCTGAAACCAGAGGATCCGGGTTCGTGGCCAGCCTCAGCTACCCAGTGAGGCACTCCGCAACTTAGTGAGACCCAGTTTCAAAATAAAGAATAAAAAATGGGACTGGGGGTGTAGCTTGGAGGTAGAATGCCCCCGAGTTCAATCCCCAGTACCTAAAAAATAAAAAAAAAAATAAAGATGTGGTGAGCAAGTATAGGCATGACAGTATCACCAAGTGAAAGGGTCAGGGAAGAATAGATCATCTATTGTGTATTAACAGGAAGTAGGATATAATAAATAAATGTGTACATTGTAATCTCTAGAGCAAATAACAAAGAGATACACTTAAAACTGAATAGGAGAATAAAAATGATACATTAAAAATCTTTGTATAAAACAACGGATGGCTGTAAAGAGGAATAGGAACAAAATGAGGCAAATAGAAAATGGATGTAAATGTAATCATCACTTATGTCAATTGGAAGTGGACTACACATTCCATCCAAAAGACAGATTATAAAATGATGTGAAAGCAATCTAACTATATACTCTTTATAGGAGGCACACTTTTAACTACACAAATAAATTGAAAGTAAAATGATGGGAAAAGATATACCATGAAAGCAGTTAGATTTAGAGAAGTGAATTGGTAATTTTAATACCATACAAAATATACCTTTAAGATAAGGAATGTTATTGGAGAAAAAGATGGATACTCTATATTAATAATAGGGCATACTCATAAGAGCTCCAAAATACATGAAATAAAACCAGACAGAATTGGAAGCAGAAACAGACTAGTCTAGTAAGCACAGTTGGAGACTTTACTATTCTTGGTAACCCATAGAACATATGGGCAGAAAAATCAATAAAGATATAGAAGATTTGAGCAACACTGTCAACCAGCTTAGCTTGTTCGGTATTTATGGAACACATTACCCGACAACAAATGGTGCTTGGTAGTAAACATTCACCAGGCTAGATCATTTGCTGGGCTATAGAGAAGTCTTCATTAAGTTGTTATCAAGCCTTACATTTATTAATTTAAAAAGAATTGAAGTTGTACAGTTTGTTTTCTAATCACAACTGAGTTTAAGTTAAAAATCAGTAAGCATTGTCAGAATTCTCTAAAAACATTAAAATGAAATAGCTCTCTACTAAATAACATGATCAAAGAAATTAGAGAATGTCTTGATCTGAATTATAATGAAAACACAGAATATCAAAACTTATGGGATGTATTTGAAGCAGTTCTTAGAGGGAAATATATAACTTAAAAATTATTTTATTAGTGCATTGCAAATTATATCTCATAGTGAAGTTCAATATGATAAAAACATACATGCACACAGCACTTTGTGTATTTCCCTCCACAACCTACCCCATTCTCTTCCTTTCCACATGAATTAGTAAGATTGGTAGTAATATCTTCACATACCAACTCAAGATGGATCAAGGACTAGAAATTAGACCAGAAACTATGCAACTACTAGAAGGAAAACATAGGACCAATTCTCCAACATATAGTCACTGGTAGAGACCTTCTCAATAAGACCTGCAAAGTTCAGGAAATAAAACTGAGAATCAATAAGTGAGATGGCTTCAAATTAAAAAGCTTCTGCACAGCAAAGGAAACTATCAAGAGTCTCAGGGGAGAGTCTACAGAATGGGAGAAAATCTTTGTCAACTACTCCTGATAGAGTACTAATATCTAGAATATATAAGGAACACAAAAGACTTAATACTAAATAAAAACACATAAAAAACAGGCAGTGCAACTGAATGGATACTTCTCAAAAGGGAAATATATAACTTTAAAGGCTAAATTAGTAACAGTTTAAATTATTGTTCTAAACTTTTACCTTAAGAACCTAGAAAACAAAAAGCAAATTAGACTAAAAGGAGATAAAGATCAAAATGGAAATCAAATAGAAACTAGACAAACAATAGAGGAGAAAACTCAGTGAAAACAAAACTGGTTCTTTGAACAGGTTGATAAAGTTGATAAAACTTTAGCTGGACTGCTTTTTTTTTTTTTTTTTTAAGGGGAAAATACTATCTATATCACAAATTAAAGAGGAGGCATCCAAACATACCCATAGACATTAAAAGACAAAAAGGCAAGCTGAGTGCAATGGTCCACACCTGTAATCCCAGTACTTGGGAGGCTGAGACAGGAGGATCTCAGGTTTGAAGTCAGCTCGTGGTAACTTGGCGAGAACCTGTTTCAAAATAAATAGTAAAAGGGTTGCAGGTGTAGACTGTCCCTGGGTTCAATCTTCAGTATCACTAATAAACAAAATACCCCCCCCCCCCCAAAAAAAAACCCCAGCAATATTATGAGCAATTTTATTTTAACAAATGTGACAACTTATATGAAACGGATAAATTCCTTGAAAAGACAAATATGGCTTTTGACTGGTAAATTCCATTTAGCATTTAAACTCGAAATAATACCAATTCTTCATAACTCCTTTTAGAAAATAGTGAAGAAAGAGCATTTACCAATTTATTTTATGAGCTCAGCATTATCCTGATATCAAAGTTAGACAAGGAAATCACAAGAAAACTACTGACCATTGTTTTTCATAAGCATAGAAACAACCAGAAAAAAAAATAAGACTTAACAAAGGATTAGCAAGTTGAATCCAGAAATATGTATATAAAGGTTCATAGATCTTAACCAATGAGATTTATCCTAAGAATACAAGATTGTTTTACCATCTGAACATCAACATAGTATACCATGTTACTAAAATAAAAGATAAAGCATAAGATCATCTCAGTAGAGGGAGAGAGCATTTGACAAAACCCAACTTTTTTTGGGGGGTGGTGTGCTAGAGCTTGAACCCAGGGGCATTCTACCTCTGAACTATACCCCAGCCCTTTTTATTGTTTATTTTGAAACAGGATCTTGCTAAGTTGCTGAGGCTGGCTGTGAACCTGTGACCCCTCTGTACTGGGATTACAGAGTTGCAGCACCACAGCCCTTCTTCCACTTAGAGTTGAAGTGCTCCTGAACCATAATGAACATTTGTATGTGTGTGTGTGTGTGTGTGTGTGTGTGTGTGTGTAACTGGTGATTGGACCTAGGGGCATTCTAACTCCAAGCTACACCCTTAGTCCTTTATTTTTTTATTTTGAAATGAGGTCTCACTAGTTTGCTGAGGCTGACCTCAAACCTGCGGTCCTCCTGCTTCAGCTTCCCAAGTACTGGAATTATAGGTGTGTGCCACCATCTCTGTCCTGAACAATTTCTGAGAGAATTGTTAGGAGTAATGTATGCCTAGGTATGTGCTTTGTATGTAATGAGATCTTCACATTGACTCATGGAGGGAGGATTTGCTGAAGGCACCATGGGAGCAGGATCGATCTCTGTCTCTCTGCATGTCTCTCTGTCTCTCTCTCTCTCTTTCTATTTAGTCTCCTAAACCTTGTAGCACTCAAACAGTGAATTATATCCCCAGCCCTTTTTATTTTCAAACTTGAGATACTCCTGCCTCTGCTTCCTGAGTTGCTGGGATTATAAGCTTGTGCCACCATTCCCAGCATCAGGAAGTGGTATCTCTTTAGAGCACATTCCTCATTGTATTTCTTACCCTTGAGATAATTCACAATAATTTTTATACATGGAATTAAAAGTTTTCAAGTTAAGTTATAGTATACTGGAATATTAAAAAGACATATTTTATAACCGGACACAGTGGCACATGCCTGTAATCCCAAAACTTGGAAGGCTGAGACAAGAGGATTGCAGATTTGAAGTCAGACTCAACAACTTGGCAAGAACCTCAGCAACTTAGATCCTGTTTCAAAATAAAAAAAATAAAAAAGGGCTAGGGGTGGAGCTGGGAGGTAAAATGCCTCTGGGTGCAATCCCTAGTACCAAACCGAAACAACAAAAAAAAATATTTTGTGTGTTAAATTGGAAATAAAATGATAATGACTAAACTATATGAGATTGTAGTTTAATTTGGAATCTTCTGTATAATTCATTTTTCTCTTTTCTGTATAATTCTTTGAAAAATTTTAGCCAGGCATTGTGGCACATGCTTATAATCTCAGTACTTGGGCGGCTGAGACAGGAGAACTGCAGGTTCGAAGCCAGCCTTAGCAACTTAGGCTCTCAGCAACTTAGTGAGACCTGTTTCAAAATAAAATATAAAATAGGTCTGGGGGTGTAGCTCTGAGGGAGAAGGCCCCTGGGTTCCATCCCGAGTACCACAAAAAAAAAAAAAATTTTTTTTTTTTTTAGTCTTTAGCTGGAGGTGGTGGTGCACACCTATAATCCCAGTACTTGGGAGGCTGAGACAGGAGGATTGCCAGTTTGTGGCCAGCCTCAGCTACTTAATGAGACCCTCTACAACTTAGTGAGACCCTGTTTCAAAACAAAAAGTAAAATAATTAAAAGGGTTATTACCCTTATTCTCTTCTTTATTGTATTTAGTTACATCTTTTTTTTCCACTACAATAGAGAACAAAGTAATGTTATAATCCAATAAATTAAGCTTCTGTTTTTAACTCTTCTTATGCCAGTTTCTATAGCCATTGATGCAGTAATGAGCTGTCTTCAGGTTTTATCATTCACTGTGGTGTTATTTCCATTGCTCAATCTTGGTATTTTCTGGTTTCTTCACTTCTTTATGGTAAGGCAGTCAGGTAAATTAAGTGCAAAGCTTGGAGGTAGAAAGCCCCTGGGTTCAATCTTCAACCCCCCCTGCCCCCCCCCCCCACAAAGGTAGTAAAAGGTCTGAAAAGATTTCAAGGTTTACTGTTAGCTTTAATCATATATTATAAATTTTAATTTGTCATCTATGTCTTAAAGTGTGGTAAGTATTGCATATGCTTACATTTTAGTTATCTGTAGTGGTACAACAATATCACTGCAAACTTAGTGGCTTGAAGCAATACATACTTATTATCTCACCATTTCTATGTGTTAGGAATGTATATATAGCTGAGTTGGAACCTTTGCTTAAGGGTCTCTCAAAGCTCCCAATCTAGGTCTAGGCTGGGGCTATGGTCTCACCTGAGCCTTGACTGGGGATCTACTTCCAGACTCGTGTGTTTGTTGGCAGAACTTAGTTCCTTGTAGGCTGCTGGACTTAGAGTTTCTTACTGCCTGTCAGTCTGAGGCTGCTCTCAGTACCTTGCCCTAAAGCCTTCTCTGTAGGCTCACAGCTCACAATATTTCAGCTTGCTTCTTTAAAGCCATTAAGGAAGAGAGTCTCCTCCAACACAGGATTGCAGTAGTATGTAATGCAATCATCTACACATAATCACTCTGCCTTTTGCTAGAAGCAAGTTGCAGGCCTCATCTACCCTCAGTGGGAAGAGATTAACAAGAGCACAAACACCAGGAAATGGTGACCCCAGGGCCAGCCTAAAGTCAGTCGGCTATAGCTTATTTGCTATATCTTTACATGGAGTATATATTTATCTCATTCAGTAATTTTTGCTACTTGTTTAGACATAGTGATAATTTTGGATTTTTATTTTTCTGTTCAGATTCCATTGGCCGTAACATTCCCAAAATGCTTGAATTATTTAAAACTGGACATGAAATTCAGGTGGAAGAAGAAAGGGAGAACTTTCTCAGTACCAAAATAGCAACAGTAAGTTATGATGGAAATTATCAAATAATCTTCTTTACTTTTTTGTTTAATTAAAAATTTATAATACTGTAATATACCAGACATTTGAAATTGCTGTTTGAACTAGCACTAGAAATGGCATTAACGATACACATTGAGAAATACTTTTATTGGTACATTGTAGTCTTACATCAGGAAATTTTTTTTTTCCCTATAGATTGAACTCATACATTGTAATGGTACTTGAGGATTTCTTTCATCTAGTTACATGCCATTTGCTGGCATTTACTTGTATTTCACCTTATTTATTCAAATATGTGTTTTTTGTTATTTAATATTTTAAGCTTATTGAAAATAGGGTTTAGATCTTGCATATTTCCTGTAGGACATTATATAATAATGGACACATAGTAGTTATTTAATACTACTTATTGGGATTGAGTAATTTGCTTTATTTTAATAAGTTATGTCTGATTATTTGTTTTTAAAATTATTTGCTGATTTATAGAAGATGCTAGAAATAAGTTTCCACTGCCATTTTTAGTACACTGATGTAGATATGTCAAAATTATAAGACTGTTATTTATTAGCCGGGCGTGGTGGCTCAAGCTTGTAATCCCAGCATTCGGGAGGCTGAGACCAGAGGATCCGGGTTCGCGGCCAGCCTCAGCTAACTAGTGAGGCCCTCTGCAACTTAGTGAGACTCGGTTTCAAAATAAAGAATAAAAAATAGGGCTGGGGGTATAGCTTGGAGGTAGAATGCCCCTGGGTTCAATCCCCAGTATCGCAAAAAAAAAAAAAAATAAGACTGTTATTTATTTACTTTGCCCAGTACTGGGGATTGAACCCAGCGGTATTCTACCTCTGAGTTATACCACCAGTCCTATTTTTAATCTTTATTTTAAAATAGGGTCTCAATAAGTTGCAGAGGGCCTCACTAAGTAGCTGACTGGCCATGAACCTGCGATCCTCCTGTCTCAGCCTCCCAAGTACTGGGATTACATGCATGCGCCACCACCCCTGGCTAGGACTGTTTTTAAATATATAAGCATTAGAAACATTAAAATTACTCATAAATATAAAGAATCTCTAAAGTACCTGCTTGACATATGTAATTTTTCTTCTGTTCATAACTATAGGAATAATATTGGTAGCAAAATTTAAACAGTGCCTATCAAATGTCAGGTGCCATTCTAAACACTTTTTCTGTATTCTCTTTTATTTTTTTTGTGGTACTGGAGATTGAATCCAGAGACATTGTACCTTTGAGCTACACTCCTAGCCCAATTTTTATTTCTTATTTGGAAATAGGTCTTGCTAGGTTGACGAGGCTGTACTTAAACCTGCGATCCTCCTGTCTCAGCCTCCCAAGTACTGGGATTAAGGGCCCATGTCACTATACCCGGCCTGTGTTCTCTCTTAATTATCAATTGTATGAGAAGTAAACTTGTGATCCCTATTTTATAGGTGAAAGCTTGCAAGCCCAGAGAGGCTAAATGTTTTTCTCACATTTCACAGCTAAAATGTGGCAGAATAGGTAGGTATTTGGACCTTTACAATATCCTCAAATATCTGGGCTCTTTATCCCCATATCATCTTGCCTAGTGGCCAGAATTATTTGAATAGCTGTTATTCTTCCTCCTTCTCCTCCTATTTTACTCTGAATAGGAATTCTGCATCATAGCCAACAATTAATGGTCCAAGCTAATTGGACCACTGTAGATCATCTCTGTCCACTGTAGATCATCAGAACTACATAAGAAGCACTCAGCTAATTTTATGGTAGGAAAACTTGCTTTAGAAAGGAAACAAAACAGGTGTAATACAGTCAGAGGTTGGGAAACTTGTACTTGCCACATTATCATCAAGGTTTAGCTCCAATTTACTTGGTCTGAACTCTGCTAGAATCTGATGTTGAAATTTCCTTATTCCCAAAACTCTTAGCACTGCTTCTTGTTTCTTAGGGTTGAGAGAAAGCTAAAAAAAACCAAGTATAACTTTTAAGGGGCTATTCTAGAGCTATAGATTTGAGTTTGAATCTGTTATGCTACTTAAGAGATAAATAAAGCAAGTTTCTTAATGTTGTGTTTGAAATTTTCTCATGTACCGACTATGTATAGTAATATATCTATTTCACAATGTGGTATTGAAGATTGGGTATACTTTTAAAATGGTAGTATTTATTATAATTGCTTTTGTTGGCCTTTTGGGACTGTAAATATCCTTACAAGACTTTCTTAAGTAATATTTTTAACATATTCAGTAGTTAATAGTTTATATAGATCCTGAATTAAAGTGTAAGAAACCATGACATCTCATTCATTTTTCTTTCTTTTTTTTTTTAACAATTACGATAGTGATTGAGACATGGGCTCCAGATCAGACTACTTGGATCTTGGAGATACAGTGTTCTTTCTCAATGAAAAAGAAGTCAACTTATGTGTTTAAAGAAAACCAATTTGAATATAACTTAAGTATTATAGTAGAGTATGAGATTAAGAAAGTAGATTTTAGCTTTCATAGTTCCAATCTTAGTTCTGGCTTATGAAGAACTCTGCTTGCTTTTCTAAGCTTCTGTTTTTCCCCTTTTCTTCCACATGTAAAATGATGCTAATAACTACTACCTAGGCTAGGAAGGAGTAGATGAGATAATAATAACTACATAGCAGATTACTTCTTTTAGCTAAAATGGAGTAACAGGGATCTGATTTACCTTTGCTTCTACAATAATAAGCATTACCTTGATGCTAAAAACCAAAGAAAACTACAGTGATGATAGACGTAAAAATTTTTAACTAAGTTCTAACAAATAGAATCCAGGACTGTCTTAGTCTGTTTTCTGTTACTGTAACAGAATACCTGGGACTGGGTGATTTATAAAGAATAGACGCTTATGGTAGCATTTGGTTCCAGAGGCTGGGAAGTTCAGGAGCATGGTGCCAGCATCTGGTGAGGGCTTCATGCTGTATTATAGCATGGCAGAAAGGTGGGAGGGCAAGCTGGTGTGTGTTGAGACAAAACACTAGGGGCTGCCTTGTTTTATAACAACTTGCTCTCTGGAGAATGAATCTATTCCTGTGAGAAAGGCGCTTAGCCCTTTTTTTTTTTTTTCTTGGATATTTTTTTTATTTTTATTTTTTTTTAGCATGGATTTTTATACATTTCTTGGGTACAACAGGGTTAATCACACATTTTTGTTGGGTACAAGCTAGTACAGGTAAAAACATCCATGCACATATTTCTCATTAACCCTTCCCCAATTCCCACCCATCCTCCCCCTATCTCCTGGTCAGTTTAGTGATTGACTTTGATGTGATCTTG
>PVLC010035692.1:0-16188 GCA_004027655.1 Graphiurus murinus | reverse complement strand
CAGTTTTTATTGGCTCTCTGCTTTAGTTCGAAAACATTTGAAGAGAGCTTTTTAAAATGTATTTTTAACTGGTACCTAAAAACAAAATTGTATATATTAGTGGGGTACCATTTAAGGTTCTCATAGATGTATAGATTACATAATGTTGAAATCAGGTGAAACACGTCTGTCTCCTCAAACAATTGTCATTTCTTTGTGGTGAAACCTTTCAAAACCCTTTCTTCAAGCTTTCTGAAATGCACAGTATATTACTGTTATTTATACTCGCCCTGCTTGGCAAGAGCCTAGGACAATTCCTTACTCCTAGCTAGCTGTAAATCAGCATGCACTGATCAAATGTTCCTTATCCCTCCCCTCCCCTACTCTCTCAGCCTCAGAGAACCACTGTTCTAGGCTTAATTGAAGAAGTGAAGGAAAAACTTCCGTTGACATTCTGCACATATAATACCAATGTCAATCTCAATATCCTGTATGGGGAAGGGGAGGGAGTGGAATGGGAGCTGGGGGGAAGCTCACCAAGTGCTGTGTGCATGTATGTCCCTATCACTCTGAAGTACATTGTGATGTGAGACTACAGTGCACCAATAAAATCATACACACACGCACACGCACGCACACACACACACACGCACATGCACGCACACACTAATGCCTACTTGATGTGGTGGTGCACACCTGTAATCCCAGTACTTGGGAGGCTGAGATAGGAGGGTCTCAAGTTTAAGGATAGCCTCAGCAATGTAATGAGGCTATCTCAGCAACAGATCAGGACCCTGTTTCAAATCAAAAAAATAAAATCGGGCTGGCGTGTAGCTCAGAGGTAGAATCCCCCTGGGTTTAATCCCCAGTACCACAAAAAAGGTGAAGAAAACAGAAATATGAATGTGCTGGCCCATACCCAGAAATTCTGTTCTCATTAGTCTGTATTGTGGTGGCTTTAGAAGTTTTTTAAAAATTTTCAGTTGTAAGTCCTGTCAAACAGATACAGGACAAGCTATAATACAAAGAACCCACATGTAGATCATACCTTGCTTCAACAACTACAAACTCCTGGTCAGTCTGACTTCATCTACACCAACTACTATTTCCTTATCTTTCAGGTTAGCCTCAGGCAAATACCAGATATCATGCAGGTTGAGCTGTATATACAGCAAAAAATATCTCACAAAGGAAAAGATACCTTATAAATACTACTTTGAGGCTATGTACAGTGGCACTGTCCTGAAATCCCAGTATGAGGAGGCTGAGGCAGGAGGTTTGAGGCCAGCCTCAGCAAGTTAGCAAGACCCTGTTTCAATATAAAAAATAAAATAGGGCTGAGGTGTAGCTCAGACAAAACAAAATAGTACTTTAAACACATAATACATGCCATCATCACACCCCAAACAGTACTGAACAAGTCCTTAATATCTCCAGGATTCATTCACACACACAAAAAAGTTTCCCTATTGTCTCATAAATACTAGGGTTTTCACCAAGTCGAGATTCTATCTCGTCTCCTGCATTGCAGTTGGTGGATGTGCCTGTGGATCCTCTGTAAAATCCCCCCTCTCCCCCTTGCTTCCCAGCGAGAAATGAGTCCACCGTTGTGCAGAGTCGCCCACAGGCACAATGTACTGATTGCTGTTCCTTGGCAGCCCTTAGCACAGCCCTGGTGCCCACCTTTCCTGTGAACTGGGAGATGGACCCAGGGTCTTCACCGCACTCTGGCTGGATATTTCAGCAGACTCCTCAGAGGCAGTGTGGCAGGCAGGAGTCACTGGGGGCCGTACTGTGTGACTGTCTCTGCTGTGTCCTGGGAGCACGTGTGGGTGGTCATTGTCTATAGCACCTGCGTCATCTGAGCCTCAAACTTGAGATGTTTTCACCCTATGTCCCCTTCTTCACTAGTCAGATACCATTCTCTGCTGATGGAAACCTTCCCCCATCCCCTATTCGCCATCTGAGTGCTGTGCACAGGATAAGGTTTTCAACTTGCCTCTGTGTACCCAAGTCCTACACAATGAATTAATTCTCTACCAGTTAAAATTGTTAATGATTTTTTAAAAAAATTAATAGACAAATAAAATTGTATCTATTGTAGACAATGTGCTTTGAGATAGATATATGCATTGTGGAATCACTACATGAAGCTAGTTGACATAGGCATTAGCTCACATACTTACCCTTTTATTGATTTCTATTGGTGCATTGTGATTACACATCATAGCGAGGTTCAAAGTAACAGCCACTATGGAGATCAGTATGGGGGTTCCTCAAAAGACTAAGAATGGAAGAACCACCATATGGCCCGGCTCTACCACTCCCAGCTATCCTTCCAAAAGAATCACAGTCAGAACACAATAGTGATATGTGCATACCCACGTTTATAGCAGCGCAATTCCCAGTAGCCGAATTAGGGAACCAATCTAGGTGTCCATCAGCAGATGGATGGATGAAGGACATGTGGTATATACATACAATGGAACATTATTCAGCCATAAAGAAGAACATATTTACCTTATTTTGTGGTGAGAACACTTCAAATCTATTTTTTGTAGCAATTTTGAAGTCTTAGAACCGCATAGAGATAGAAAGATGATTTTTTTTTCCTGTAGTGCAACTATGGACTCCAAATGTAATCATGTTGGATGCGTTTAAATGTGTGTTCCTTATTATTCTTATTGAAAACCATATTTCCCCTCCATGGTTCAAACTCCCCAACTGCTCTGCCCCCTGGAACTCAGGGGCAATCACAAAGCAGGTGCTTAGTCCATGAGTGCTGAGAGTATGCTTAGATGCCTTAGCAATGTGTGTTGATGCCATACTTGATCATTTTTTATAACATTACATTACTATGCTTGTTCCTCTACCAAAGATTTAAAACTGCCACTGCCACATGACTGTCTCTGGACTTATTCAAATATTCCTACCTTTGGAGGCAGAAGAATTACGGCGCAGTCTCCTTCACTGGATATTTCCCCTTTGATCAAGTGACATCCACTAGGCTCATGGATTTGATTATCCTTGTGTGTGTATGTGGTACTGGGGATCGAACCCAGAGGCATTATAGCTAGATCTGAGCTATACCCCCAGGCCTATTTTGTTTTAATTTTGAAACAGAATCTTGTTAAATTACCACATGCTCTCCTTAAACCTGCAATCTTCCTGTCTCTGCCTCTGAAGTACTGAGATTACAGACATGAGTCACCTTGAGTGGTTGATCTTTTGGCTTGCAAATTCGTTTGCTAGCATGCTCATCCTTTCTCCACAGGCTGTTGGCTCTGTGCTAGCCTGTGGGGTTATCTGTTTCTTTACTTCCCAGAACCTTGCAGATCTCCAGTCTCTTCTCAGCATACCTCTTCTCCACCATAGCACCTCCATGGAAGCAGTTTGTCAACAACTCACCAGGCCCTTTTTCTCTGCTTTTTAACCACAATGTGTTTTCCTCAATATGGCTGTACATTTTGAGGACCAATGAGCATTTGGGGCTTGGTCTGCTCAAAGACCCTGTAGTGACAAAAGGTTTTTTTCCCCTAAACTTTGATTTTCTTATTTTTAACATGGAGCTAAGAGCTTGCTTTCCTATATGTGGTGAAATGAGCTTGACAAATCCATAATGGGCAACACATCTGTACCCATGATTCCTTGAATATAGACTGTCACATAAGATGTATTGGCTGAACGTAGGCGAATTAGATGATTCCTTGTATTTAGTTTATTACTCTGAGAGAACAGAGCAATATTTGTTCAGGGTTTCCCCAAATGTGTGCAGGGATTGGTGTGCTATCACTTTGTCCATCATGAATAGAGACTTTTTCACCTTTTGTGTGTGTGTGGTGATAGGGATTGAACCCAGGGGCATTCTACCAATGAGATACACTCTCAGCCCTATTTTATTTTTATTTTATTTTGAAACAGGGTCTCTCTAAATTGCTGCGGCTGGCCTCAAACCTGGCATCCTCCTGTTCTCAGCTCCCCAAGTACTGGGATTACAGGTGTGTGCCACCACACCTGCCCAGCTACTCTTTCACCTTTTAACATTCAAATTAGACTCTTTTCTGAGTGGCTGACTCCAGGGTTTGGGTATCAGGCAATTCTACACTTGTTGAGGGTAATTCACCACCGTTTATTGTAGCAGCTCTTGGGGCTGGTAGGAAATGAACTAAAGATCCCAGTTGGGAAGCTCTTCTTATTCCGCATGTTAACTGTTTGTAGACTCATAGGAGAACAGGGCCATGCTGTCACTTTTGTGGTTCCATCCTCATCTAGCAATGGAAGCACTGGATGGGCGTGGTGGGACATTGCAAGCACTGGGAACTGCCTTAGAATGGAAGTACAATGGTAGGCATGGTGGCACATGCCTGTAATCCCAGTACTGGGGAGGCTAAGACAGGATTGCAGATTCAACGCCAGCCTCAGCAACTTAGAGAGACCCTCAGCAACTTAGCAAGTAAAAAATAAAATATGGCTGAGGGTATGGCTCAGAGGTAGAACATCCCTGGGTTCAATCCCCAGTACACAAAAAGAAAAGCAGAGAATGGAGGTCCATTTTGTTCCCTTTGAACTTCGATATTGGTCTCTTTTCTACGTGGGGCACTCCCATGCTCTGCTGTCAGGCATTCATCTCTGCTTCAGGTTGCTACCCCCCACTTTACTGTAGTAAAGGTAGGTTCTGGCAGTTTGGAATGATTAAGCTGCTTAAGTGACTTATGTAATTCCAGCCTACGTGGTCCTTTGTACTCTCTATGTATCCTTGTAACTAGCACCCCAGGATGTAGCTTTAGATGTGGTTCCAAATAAGGTCTGATGCTGAGAGCGAGAAAGCTTCTACTTCAACACTAGGCCCCCTCAATGCAGTTGCTATGGGAGATGATGCATCCTGATCCTGTCGTTGTCATGGCAACTCATGCTGTTGACCCAGTGTCATTCAGACTTGACACACCAAAGGCAGCTTTTCTTCCACTGCCAGCACTCTCTCCTTTGTCAGTTCAGAATGCAAAATAAATAAATAAATAAATAAATAAATAAATAAATAAATAAATAAATAAATAAAGCCAATTGAATTCTTTTCCCAAAGATACTACTGTATAAGATATTTGGTTCCATAATTGAAAAATGGTGGCTTCTGGAATTTGTATCCTTGTTAGCATGTGTATAGACATGTGGTGCGTTTATATCCTGGGAGGACTGTACTGGTTGAAACACACCAATTGCTTCCCAAACTGTTGGAGGAGCACCCCCCCCCCAGCTGATATATTATTCATGACTGAAATGAACTGAAATAGATAATTAGTGTTTATGTGAGTACTTTCTACCCTGAAGCCTCTAGTTTTTTTCCTCTATAGGTAGCACAAATGCCACACGCTTATTATTCCATCTATAATAAACTTAAAATAATGAAGGTAGAAGATGATGGTGCTGGAATTGCAAGAGATACACACAGAGAACAATCTGATAGGTGAGAAATGTCACTTCAAGGTAGTTTTAATTTGCATTTTTGTTACTAGGTGGAGATTTCATTGTCTTTTCATATATTTCAGGGCCATTTGTGTATTTTTTTTTTTTTTTTTTTTTTTTTTTTGCGGTACCGAGGACTGAACTCAGGGGACATTCTACCTCCGAGCTATATACCCCCAGCCCTATTTTTTATTCTTTATTTTGAAACCGAGTCTCACTAAGTTGCGGAGTGCCTCACTAGGTAGCTGAGGCTGGCCGCGAACCCGTATCCTCCGGTCTCAGCCTCCCGAATGCTGGGATTACAAGCGTGAGCCACCACGCCCGGCTTCCATTTGTGTATCTTTTTTGTAGACTATTTGCTCAGGTATACTGCCAATTTCTGTAATGGGTTTATGGTCATTTTCACTTGAATTTATTGGTATTGGGGATTGAACACAGGGGCATTCTACCTCCGAACTATACCCCCAGCCCTATTTTATTATTTATTTTGAAACAGTTTCTCACTAAGTTGCAGAGGACTAAGTAGCTGAGGCTGACCACAAACCTGGGATCCTCCTGCCTCAGCCTCCCAAGTTCTGGGATTGCAAGCGTGCACCACCACACCTGGCCCCTTTTTACTTTTTTTATTTGGAAACAGGCTCTCCCTAAGTTACTGTCCACTGACCTTGAATTTGTAATCCTCCTGTCTCAGCCTCCCAACTGTTAAGATTAAAGGCATACACACAGTGCCCAACTTAATGTGACTTTATTTTGTTTGTGTGTTTATTTTTGATACTGGGCTTTCTACCTCCAAGTTATACCCCCAGCCCATTTTATTTTTTATTTTGAGACAGGGCCTCCCTAAATTGCTGAAGGTGACCTCAAACCTCCGATCCTCCTATCTTAGCCTGAGATTACAGGCATGTGGCATCATGCCCAGCTTATTTTATTTATTTATTTTGTGGCACTGTGTATCAAACCCAGGGGCATTCTACCACTAAGTTACACCACCAGCCATTTTTATTTTGAAACAGGGTCTTATTATGTTGCTGAGGCTGGCCTTGAACATGAAATCCTCCTGTCTCAGCCTCCCAAGTACTGGGATGACAGGTATGTGCGACCATGCCCAGGTTCACTTGAAGAGTACTTTACGTTTATTGAGCATATTAGCTCCTTATCTTATTTTTCGATTTTATTTTATTTTTAAAATGTTTTTATTGGTGCATTATAGTCTCACATCATAATGTAGTTCAGAGTGATAGTAATGTACATGCACACAATACTTGGTAGGCTTTTCCCCTGGCTCCCTCCTCACTCCCCTCTTCCCCATACATGATATTGATATTGGCATTGGTGTTCTCACATATGTACATGTTGTCCATGGAAGTATTTCCTTCATTAATTCTCCCTCTCCTCCCCACCTCAACCCTCCCCTAGACCACCTACTTCACTCCACTGAGGTTTCTCCTCCATCATCTAAAGTCCCCCTTGTATCCTAATTATTCCCTAGATTCCACATATGAGAGAAAACTGATGACCTTTCCATTTCTCTATCTTTTTTTTATGGTACTAGGTATTGAATCCAGGGCCATTCTAACTCCAAGTTACACCCCCAACCCTTTTAATTTTTTGTTTTGAAACAAGGTCTTGTTAGGTTGCTGAGCATCTGACTATGTTGCTGAAGCTGACCTTGAAACTGTGATCCTCCTGTCTCAGTCTCCCAAGTTCTAGGATTACAGGACTGCACCACCATTTGCAGCTTTAGTTCTTTATCTTTTAAGTCTTGAAAATATTTTCTGCAAGTTCGTTAATTTGTATTTGCTTGTCTTTTTCTTTTTGTTTTTCAAGGCCAAAACGTTTCCTCTTTATTCTAGGGAGGCCACTTATCAATTTTTCTTTGATTATATTTGCAGTTTGATTTCTTGATGGAAGTTCTTTCTACACTCCCAAGTTATTATAGAATTTACCTGTTTTCTAGTATTAAAGAGCTTCATTCTTTACATCTAGATCTCTAAACCATTTGGAAGTTATTCTTTTTATAGTATGAATTGTGAATCACATTTTATTTATTTTTTTTTTTACCAAATGGCTATCTAGTTGTTCCAATAGCATTTATTAAAAATGTTTCTTTTCCCCAGTCATATGTTATGTCATTATTATTATACATTATTTTTCCATATGCATGTGTGTGTTTCTGTTTCACTAGTCTATTCATTCAAATGCTAATAGCAGTGTGTGTGTGTGTATTCTACCTCTGAGCTACATTCCCAGACCTATTTTATTTTGCAACAGGGTATTGCTAAGTTATGGAGGGCTGTCCTTGAACTTGCAATCCTCCTGTCTCAGCCTCTCAAATACTTGGATTACAGGCATGCACCACCTTTCCTAGCTGTCAATAGCAGTTTTAATTATGTAGACTTAATATTAAGTTTTATTCCTGATTGGGTTAGCCTCCTCTAATTGCTATTTTTTCAGAGTTCTTTTTTTTTTAACCCAAGGGTGTTCTACCTCTGAGCTACGATCCCAGTCCTATTTTATTTTTTATTTTGAAACAGAATCTCACTAAGTGGCTGAGGGAGGGCCTCATGAAGTTGTTGAGGCTGGCCTCAAACCTGCAATCCTCCTGTCTCAGCTTTCCAAGTACTTTTTTTTTTTTTTTTTGCGGTACTGGGGATTGAACTCAGGGGCATTCTACCTCCGAGCTACACCCCCAGCCCCATTTTTTATTCTTTATTTTGAAACCGAGTCTCACTAAGTTGCGGAGTGCCTCACTAGGTAGCTGAGGCTGGCCGCGAACCCGGATATTCCGGTCTCAGCCTCCCGAATGCTGGGATTACAAGCGTGCGCCACCACGCCCGGCTTTTCCAAGTACTGAGATTAGAGGTATGTGCCATTACTCCCAGCCCTTCATAGTTACTTTTTAAAAAATATTTTAAATTGACATAAAATAGTATATGTTTATCTGGGCGTGGTGGCGAACAACTGTAAGCACAGGTGTAGAATCCCCCTCAGAGGCAGAATGCCCCTCGGTTCAATCCCTAGTACCCCCCAAATATATATATTTATGCCATGGGGTACCATGTGATATTTTGATACATGAATACATTGTTTAATGTTCAAATCAAAGCTTGCATATCTATGTCCTCAAACATTTATCACTCCTTTTTTTTTTTTTTGAGGTACTGGGAGCTATACCCCCAGCCCTATTTTTTATTCTTTATTTTGAAACCGAGTCTCACTAAGTTGCGGAGTGCCTCACTAGGTAGCTGAGGCTGGCCGCGAACCCGGATCCTCCGGTCTCAGCCTCCCGAATGCTGGGATTACAAGCGTGCGCCACCACGCCCGGCTATCACTCCTTTTTTATCAGAATGTTCAAAGTCATTTCTTCTAGGATTTTTGAAATATTTAGTATATTATCATTATCTATAGAGCACCAGAACTTATTCTCCTATCTGATTACAACTTGGTACCCAGTGCAGAACTATTCTCCATTCCACTGACCTCTTTTTCAGTGTCTGTTGTAGCTATTTTTGTTTGCCCCTCCCCACACCCAAAAAAATTAAAATTGGCTTTCTCTTCTCTAGGAAAAAAAAACCCTTGCTGGTATACTTTTAATTAAGATTTCACTAAGTTTATAAACTAACAAATGTTTAGGGCATTGAAACTTCCCACCCAAGACATGGGATATTTTCCCTCCTTTTTTTTTCCTTTTTTTAAGCTTTCAGGTGTCTTTAAATTTTTCTCATGTACCTTTCCCACATTAGTTGTCATACTGATTCCTAAGAATGTTATCTTGATAAGTTAGATTTTTCTCTTCCATTATATCTTATTTCTTGTTATTATTTATGTTCATAAAGTAATTGATTTTCCATATTAATGTATATCCTCCTAAATTTATCAATTTTTTGGTTAGTTTTGTGATTAAATTTCTCAATTTGTCCAAGTAGAATATCATGTAATCTATAAAGTTACATTTTTATAATCCTTATGCCTTTTAAATTACGTTCACTAATAGCTCTAGTATAATTTGAATAGTTAAGTGAATGTGCAGCTCTTTCCTTGCTTTTGAATTTAGCACACAGAAATGTTTCTTGTATTGCCCACTAGGAATTTAAGCATTTACATTAATATTGATATTTTTAAGCAGGGCATGGTGGCACATACTTGTAATCCCAGTATTTGGGAGGTTGACACAGGAAGATCACATGTTTGAGGTCAGCTTCAGCAACTTAGTGAGATCCTGTTTCAAAACTGAAAAATAAATAAAAAGGGCTGGGGATGTAGCTCAGAGATCGAATGTCCCTGGGTTCAATCCCCAGTACCACAAAAAAATTTGATTATTTACATACCATAGACACTTCCTTTATGTGTGTATATCACATGCTAATTATATATACACACATCTATATTATATAGTGCCAATAATTTTATTGGTTTTCAGTTTGTTTTGTTTTAATATTTTAAGAAAGTGTTGGATTTTATTGAATGCTTTTAAGAATTTCTGGAAATTTTCTTTTTTTGCATGTGTTGCTGGGGATTGAGCCCAGGGCATTCTACCTCTGAGCTACACCTCAGCCCAATTTTATTTTTTATTTTGAAACAGGGTCTCATTAAGTTACCGCATACTGGCCTCCACCTTGCCATCCTCCTATCTCTCGGCCTCCCACGTATTGGGATTATAGGTGCATGCCACTGTTCCTAGCTTTTTTGTGTGATTTATCTCTTTAGACATATTGTCACCAAACCAGGTTAGGACACTCATCCTGTGGAAAAAACAATGCCTGAGAGACCAGTGTTGGGGAGAAGAAAGGCTTTATTCAATGGCCAAAGAATGGAAAAGAGGAGGCTTTGCTCACAACCCAGCTTCTCAGTTCCAAGGGGATGAGGGGTTACAGATAGAAGATAGGAACAATAAGGAGAGAAATTGGCTAATAGGAGACTTGGATGTAGCTCAGCAGTAGAACACTTGCCTAGCAACTGCAAGCACCTAGGTTCAATGGAGAGAAACACAGAGAGAAGTGGAGAGGGGGAGGAGAGAGAAGAGAAGAAGGGGAGAAGGGAAGGGGGAAGAAGAAGAGGAGGGGGGAAGAAGAGGAAGAGGAGGAGGCAGGAGAGAGAGGCTAATGGAAGGGAGAGATATTCCTGTCTTTTCTGGGCATAGGTGAGATCTTCCAGGAATTTGGGTGCCACGTGTTTTCTTACCTTTCATGGTTTTGTGTGTCCAGTCATGGTGGTTGTTAGGTGTCTTTAGTCTTAAAGTGGAGAAGGAGAGAGAGAGAGACTAGGCAAATATGGGTCAAATTAACCCTATGTTATAGTTTGGGACAAAACATTTCTGAAATGATCAACATGTATACATGCAAAGGTGAGCAGACTCTGATCTCAAGGTTAAGGCAGCAGAGGAGACAGACACACTGTGAAGACAGAGGTGCCAAGCATCTTTGTCCTGTTCCAGTTGCCCATCCAACATTTACACTGCAGGCCCAAATGAAGAGACAGTGCTTTCAGCAAAAGCGGCCTTCGGGTCCTTGAACAGTAACCTAGGCAACAGCTATCATCATAGCCCACATGCAGCCCTGTTATCTCCAGCAGAGCTAGTGGGAGAGGAAGAATGATTCGGCTGGCTGTGTGATCCCAAAAGAAGTGATTCTTAAGTCAGCTAGGAGCAAGCAAAGCTAGAGGGGTTATTTAAGTTTTTCCCCAGTCACACTATCAAAAGTTGAGTTATATTAATGGATTTCCTAATTGTTGAATCACTCCTGATTGCCTGAAATAAATCCCATCCATGGTACATATGTATTACATTTCCTTAATGTGGTGTTTGATTCTATTCACTGACACTAATTTAGGAGATTTGCATCAATATTCATAATTGAAATTGGTCTATAACTTTCTTTTGTTATAAGATCCTCATCAGGTATTGGTATAAATATTTTGTTTCATAAAAATAATTTGAGTTTCTTCTTTCTTTTTATGCTCTGGAATATTTTGTGTAGCACTGAGAAAAATACCATATAGAATTATAATTAGTTGGTACCTATGTTTTGGCAAAACTTTGTGAAAATATTAAGGCCTGGTGTTTTTAGGAAGTTCTTTAATAAATCCCTCTATTTCTTTTTGTATGTGTATAGTATTGGGGAATGAACCCAGGGGCATCCTACCACTGAGCTACACCCCTAGTCCTTTTGAAAATTTTGAAACAGGATCTCCATAAGTTACCATTCACTGGCTTCAAACCTGCAATTCTCTGTTCTCAGCCTCCCAAGTACTGGGATTACAGGCATGCGCCAACATGCCTGGCTCCTCTGTTTCTTCTATAGAAATAATTTTTCCCCCTTAGGAGGCTGAGATGGGAGGATCACAGGTTCAAGGCCAGCCTCAGCAACTTAGACAGGACCTTAGCAACTTAATGAGACCCTGTTTCAAAATAAAATAGTAAAAGGGGTGGGGGGGTAGCTCAAAGATAGATTGCCCCTGGGTTCAATCCAATCCTTAGTACCATACACATTCCCATCTCTATTGGAGTGAATTTTGACAATTTATTTTTCCTAGGATCTTGTGCCTATCCTTTAGGTTTTCTATTTATTTATTTATTTATTTATTTATTTATTTATTTATTTATTTATTTATTTATTTTGCGGTACTGGGGATTGAACTCAGGGGCATTCTACCTCCGAGCTATACCCCCAAGCCCTATTTTTTATTCTTTATTTTAAAACCGAGTCTCACTAAGTTGCGGAGTGCCTCACTAGGTAGCTGAGGTTGGCCGCAAACCCGGATCCTCTGGTCCCAGCCTCCCTAATGCTGGGATTACAAGCATGCGCCACCATGCCCGGCAGGTTTTCAATTTATTATGCAAAGAATTTTTATTATATTATTATTAGTTTATTATAAATTATATATTATTGTATAGTATTTATTTTAATCATTTTTCTGTTTTGATGGTTATTTTCATTTTCTATTTTATGTATCTGTGTTTTCTCCTTATTGCTTGATTACATTAACTAGTGGCTAGTTTCTTATTTACTTCAAGGAAACAGAATTTGTATTTACTTTGTGCTACTCTTTTACCATTTCCTGTCTCTTTACTGTTTCCTTTTGTCTTTATCTTTGCTTCCTTGTGCTTCCTTCAGGTTTACTTTTTTGTTCCTTGCTGAACTTTAGAAGTTGAAATTTTTAAATCAATAATTTTATTTAAACATTTTATTGACATATTTAAGGTTTAATTTGACTCAATTATTAAAATATATCCCAAATATTTTGATTTTCAGGGATTCTGTTATCATTTTTTAACTATACTTTTATTGGTGCACTGTAATTATACACCAGAGTGAGTTTCAAAATAATATAAACATCCATGCACACAGCACTTGGTGTCTATCCCTCTGAATCCCCCACCCCTCTCCCCCCACTCCCCATACATGTTAGTGAGATTGGTAGTGATACTTTTTTTTTTTTTTTTTTGGCAGTACTGGGGATAGAACTCAGGGGCATTCTACCTCCGAGCTATACCCCCAGCCCCATTTTTTATTCTTTATTTTGAAACCGGGTCTCGCTAAGTTGCAGAGTGCCTCACTAGGTAGCTGAGGCTGGCCGCGAACCCGGATCCTCCGGTCTCAGCCTCCCGAATGCTGGGATTACAAGTGTGCGCCACCACGCCCGGCTGGTAGTGATACATTTATATGTGGACATAGCATTATTTGAACGGTTTCCTTCATCAGTTCTTTTTCCTCCCCCACCTCTCTTCCCCAAATCCTATTCCACTATTCTACTGGTTTCATTTATCTAAAGTCTCTTTTCTCTCTCTCTATTTTTTTTTTTTTTTTTTTTTTTTTTGGTACTGGGAATTGAACCCATAGGCATTTACCTCTGAGCTACACCCCCGGCCCTGTTTTTATTTTTTGTTTTGAGACAGGGACTCACTAGGTTGTTGAGAGTCTTGCTAAGTTGCTGAGACTGTCTTTGAACCTGTGAACCTCCTCCTGTCTCAGACTCTCAAGTACAGGGATGACAGGCATGAGCCACCACACCCAGCTATTTTTTTGTGTGTGTGTATGTGTGTGTGTGTGTGTGTGTGTGTGTGTGTGTGTGTGTGTGTTACTGGGGATTGAACTCAGGAGCATTCTACCTCCGAGCTATACCCCCAGTCCTATTTTTTATTCTTTATTTTGAAACAGGGTCTCACTAAGTTGTGAAGGGCCTCACTAAGTCGCTGAGGCTGGCCTAGAACCTGGATCCTCCAGTCTCAGCCTCCCAAGTACTGGGATTACAAGTGTGTGCTACCATGCAATTTTGGTTTGTATTTCCCTTCACTCAGAGCTTATCTATCTATTTACAGATAGATACATTTGTATTTTCATTTTAATTGACAAATTCTAATCTTATTTTTATTTTAATTGATAAATAGTAATTATACAAATTTATGGGAAATTTGGGAACATTCAAAATCCTCTCTACTAGCTATCTTGAAATACTCAATTAATTGTTGCCAACCATAGTTATTTGAGTGTGCTATAGAAACATTACAAGTTATTCCTAGCTGGGAGTGGTGGTGCAAGCCTATAATCCATCTCAGTACTTGGGAGGCTAAGAAAGGAGGAGCACAAGTTTGGGGCCAGCTTCAGCAACTTAGTGAGACCCTGTTTCAAAATAAAAAATAAAAACAAAACTAAATGGGCTCAGGATGCAGCTTGGAAGTAGAATGCCCTTGGCTTCAATCCCCAGTACCACAAAAAAAACCTTATTCATCTTATCCAAATTGCACTCCGGCACCCATCAACCATCACTATAATCTCTATTCCTCTCTTTCCCACACTTATCCTAGGATCACTAATCTGTTACTTATCTGAGATCAACGTTTTAGTTTTCTCATATGAGTATGAAAATGTGGTATTTATCTTTCTGTGACTGACCTATTTCACTTAGCATTATGGCCTCTAGTTCCACCCATATTGCTGCAAATGTTAGAGTAAAATTCTTTTTATGGCTGAATAATATTTCATTTTCTCTATATACTACATTTTCCATTTTATTTTATTTTATTATTTTGTTTTATTTTATTTGCATGTGTTATTTGCGTGTGGTACTGAGGATTGAACCCAGGGACATTCTAACTCTGAGCTACACCCCCAGCCCTTTTGTTTTTATTTTGACACAGGGTATCAGTAAGTTGTTGAAAGTCTCACTAAGTTGCTGAGGCTGTCCAGGAACCTGTGCTTCTCCTGTCTCAGCCTCCCAAGTACTGGGATTATAGGACTGCACCACCATGCCCAGCTGGCTCCTACATTTTCTTTTGTGTGTGTGTGTGTGTGTGTGTGTGTGTGTGTGTGTGAGAGAGAGAGAGAGAGAGAGAGAGAGAGAGAGAGAGAGAGAGAGAGAGAGAGAGAGAGAGAGAGAGAGAGAGAGAGAGAGAGAGAGAGAGAGAGAGAGAGAGAGAGAGAGAGAGAGAGAGAGAGAGGGAGAGATAGATACTGGGTACTGGGGAAAGATCCCAGCGGCATTCTACCTCTGAGCTACACCCCCAGATCTATTTTTTATTCTTTATTTTGAAACAGGGTCTCACTAAATTGCAGAGGGCCTCACTAAGTAGCTGAGGCTGGCCGTGAACCTGTGATCCTCCTGTCTCAGCCTCCCAATTACTGGGATTAGAGGTGTGTGCCACCATGCCCAGCTCCTACATTGTCTTTATCTATTCATCCATCAGTTGACAACTAATTTGATTCCATGTCTTGGCTTTTGTAAATAGTGTTTCAGTGGACAGACTCACAGCTATGTTCTTGCTTGTTCTTTTGTCCTATCATAGATAATTTAAAGTTTGTTATTGACAGATTTCTGCATGTTCTTCCTTAAATCTCCTACAATTTTTTTCTTTATGAAAATATATGTGTGTTATTTACAACATCAATATTCATAATTGTTTTTACTTTCATTGGGAATGGTGGCATTTGGCATTTATAAACACTGAAACAAAGGTTGGGAAACATGAAAATGTTATAATTTTTTTTCTACTACTGGGGATTGAACTCAGGGGCACTCTAATCTGAACTATACTCCAGCTTAATTTTATTTTTTATTTTGAAACAGGGTCTAGCTAAATTGCTGAGACTGGCCTTGAACCTTCAATCCTCCTGTCTCAGCCTCACAATCCTGGGATTACAGGTGTGCACCATTGCATCCAGATGAAAATAAATTTTCATAATTTTTTTCATAAAATAAAGTATAAATATTTTGAGAGAGCATTAAGAGAGAAGAAAACAGAATAAGGAAAGATCAAGAAAAAACTAACCAGCTGGGCATGGTGGCGCACGCTTGTAGTCCCAGTACTTGGGAGGCTGAGACTGGAGCATCTGGGTTCGAGGCCAGCCTCAGCTACTTAGTGAGGCCCTCCGCAACTTAGTGATACCCTGTTTCAAAATAAAAAATAAAAAATAGGGCTGGGGTATAGCTTGGAGGTAGAATGCCCCTGAGTTCAATCCCCAGTACCACAAAAAAAAAAAAAAAAGAGAAAAAAACCCTAACCATTTTATAGGTAATATGTGAAAGTAAAAAGATTTAATTTAAAAAAAATTTGCAGCCGGGCGTGGTGGCGCACGCTTGTAATCCCAGCATTCGGGAGGCTGAGACCGGAGGATCCGGGTTCGCGGCCAGCCTCAGCTACCTAGTGAGGCACTCCGCAACTTAGTGAGACTCGGTTTCAAAATAAAGAATAAAAAATAGGGCTGGGGGTATAGCTCGGAGGTAGAATGCCCCTGAGTTCAATCCCTAGTGCCA
>PVLC010035691.1:0-16223 GCA_004027655.1 Graphiurus murinus | reverse complement strand
TACTGGGGATTGAACTCAGGGGCATTCTACCTCCGAGCTATACCCCCAGTCCTATTTTTTATTCTTTATTTTGAAACCGAGTCTCACTAAGTTGCAGAGTGCCTCACTAGGTAGCTGAGGCTGGCCGCGAACCCGGATCCTCCGGTCTCAGCCTCCCGAATGCTGGGATTACAAGCGTGCGCCACCACGCCCGGCTTGTTTTCATCTACTTTTACTTGTGAACAAGTTTGGGTCCTGCTGTATCCTGTAGTAGCTATATGACCTTGAGCAAGTTAACTAATGTTTCTAAGCACTTGTTTTTATACTTTTAACATCAGAATAATAAGATGCTCCTCATAGGGTTAGCCTGGTGGTAATGTTCATTTGATGAATATTAAATGAAGTCAAAGAGATAAATGAAGAGAGTGATAGCACGATTCTTAGGCATATCAAGGAAATGCTTGATTATACAGATCATTGCATTAGCTCCATCAATGGGAAAGCAGGAAAACTGGAAACAACTATTGGAATAATTCAAGTAGTAGATAATTTCATACTGATTTTGGTATCTGCTTGACTTGCAAAAACATTGTACACTTTTGCACATTTTACCACTACTAATAAATTGCCTTTGGACTGCTGTGTTGGACTTCTGTTCATCAGCTAGGTTAGTTTCTACCATACAGTCCAGTATAGTCAACACTGCCAGAGTTGTACAGCAACTTTGGTTGATTTATTGTTTTTAGACCTTACTTTCTAAAAAATAAGAGAAACAATACAAAATTCTAGATACCGGTGATAATCAGCTTATGTCTCATAAATGGATTGAAATTGTACTTAAAATGGTAATTCTTCACAGAAAATGAATGGTTATATGTTTTCTCTAATTTGCACAAGGTAGAGAGAAATTGGGATACAAGAGGGACTCCAGATAATGGAGAAACCTCAGTGGAGCCAGGGAGGTGGTCTAAGGGAAAGGGAGGAGGAAGACTGAGGTTCATTAATAGAAATAGTATTATTGACTATGTGTACATACGTGAATACACCAACGTCAATCCCAGTACTCTATTGGGAAGGGGGGATATGAGATGGGGAGGTGAGGGGGGCATCAAGTGCTGTGTGCATGTATGTCATTGTCAACATGATTTACATTATAATGTGAGACTATAATGCACCAATAAAAGCACATTAAAATAAAATGGTATCTTAAGCCTCAAGCAGTTGCTTATTGAATTTGATCAGGTCATATTAGTGTTTAAAACTAAAAAGTGAGGTAAAAGTAGGGGCTTTGCACAAATTTTTATGGTCATCTTAATTATATGTGTGATGGCTTGACTTGCAAATATTTGATAATCATGCTAACAATATATTTTCAGTTAATGGGATATGAAATTAAGGTCTATGAAACTTAGGGTATTTTGGCGTTTCAGCTGTTCTGGGATCTTTGTTCATAAAAGAGTGGGAGGGAGGAAGGGCTTTGTCAACTCTCTTTATTTAGTTGAGATCCGTTTCCTTATTCTCCATTATGCTGGCCTCTGTTCTTTTGGCTCATTCAACAAATTGAATTGAGCTCTATGTGCCAGGCACTGTTCTACATTTAGGGGATGCAGCAGTGAATAAAATAGACACATGCCAGAGCAGGCATGGTGACAAATGCTTTAGAGGAAAAGAAGATAGGAAGTCCTGGGAGCTATTTGGCAATTTGGAATCACTTATAATTTTAGACAGTGTGGTTGTGGAGGGCCTCACTGAGAATATAATTTAAAAAGATCTGAAGGAGGAGAGGAAGTGGACCATGTGAATTTTAGCAGAAGGAAAAGCATTTGCAAAGTTCTGAGGTAGGAGCATGTTTGAAGAACAACAGGGGACCAGTTGTAGGTAGAGTGAAGTGAGTGAGGAGAAAAGTAGTAGGAGGAGTTTGGGATAAGGACAGAGAGTGAGGGCAGGAAGTAGGATCACACAGAACTGTAGATCACAGCAAAGCTATGACTTTTATTCTGAGCGAAATAGCAAGCAGAGGAGTGATGTAGTTTGACATAACACACTAGGAAGACCATTGTGACCTATGTTTTAAGAAGAGCTTGAAGAAGGAATAAAAGAGCAAAAACAGGGAGACCAATAAAGAGGCTCTAGCAATAATTCAAGTGAGAAAGGGTGTGGTTCTTATCCAGCTTACTAATGGGGAAAGTATTGAAAAGAGGTTGGGTTGTGGATATATAATAAATGTAGCATTAGCACGATTTCCTGATGGATTGGATTTAGGCTGTGAGGGGAAGAGTAGGCTGACTCAAAATTGGCTGGTCCCAGTATTTGGGAGAGTGGGAATACCACTTACTGTGGATTAAACTGAGGGAGGAGCACACTGAGGGCAGATGGCTCTTAGACTTGTTAAGTGGAAAGTCTAAAGCAGTTAGCCAAATGAGTCTGAATTTATGGGGAGAAATTCAGGGTATAGATACAATTTCAGGAGTTAGAAGTATATAGATGGCAAAAACAAAAACAAAAACCACTGGTTAAAATCATCATTGGTATGAATGTAGATATATGAAGAGTCCAAGGTGAGAGTGTTTCAGAATTCAGTATTAAAAGAAAAGGGATTCTGCACAGCAGAGTAAGAGAGAGCAGTCAGTGAGGTCAAAAGATTTTAGTATGCCAAATGACACTTAGTATATAGCATATATTCAATAAATATTTGTTGAGTGAATGTTGGATAAAGAGAACAACCAGGAAGAGTGGGTCCTAAAAGCCAAGTAAAGCATTTAAAAGAGGAAGTGGCCAGCTGGGTGAAATGCCACAGTTTGACCAGGTAAGGTGAGAGTGAGAATGAGTTTTTGGACTGATCAGCATCAAGGTCATTGGTACCCTGACAACAGCACTGTTCTTGAGGTGGTGGAGAGGAAAGCCTGATTAGGGCAGGTCCAAGAGAAAAGGGGAGAGAAATTAGAAACTGAGTGTAAACAATAATAAATTTTGATAAAAAGAGAAGAAAAGACAGATCGTGGCAGATGCTCCTTTCCGTCCAATAGGAACTAAATTGCTGGTCTCAGACACAGAAAATGAAGATCCATGTAGACATAACTGAAGTAGTCTAACATGTTAATCTGATTTGGAAGAGAAATAAGATGCAGAGGCAGGTGTTATTTATACTGAATTTTATATAAATTTAAAGTGGGGGAAGTATCAAAGGAACAGTCAAGTACAAAAGAAAATCAGATAATGGGTAACGATAACAGTGGAAGTTTTAGGTTAGCAAAGGTAGAGTACAGCAGTTTCAACCATTAAAATGACTCCATACGTGTTAGCAGGAACTTATAAAAGTGGTAATCAAACAGCTAATGCCCTGTAATCCTGAAGTGCATCTGAGTGGCAGACGTGCTTTGAGACATTTATGTAATTCTTTTTCATTTCTGTTTTGATAAAAGAAAAAATATCTCTCAGTGTTGATGATGTTAAGAATACTGGTTAATAAAGAATGCTTTAAGCATATAGCAGGCAGCATTTTTGGTGCCTCACATGTGTTGTCTCTTTCACTTCTGTGACAACCTACAAGTTACCACCATAATTAGGATATAAGGCATAGATGGACAAATAAGTTGTTTAAAACCCTGGAGAGAGTCAAGGTACAGACCCAGGTAGTCTGCTCCAGGGTCCATTCCTGAAGTCACTCCACTCCACTACCTCCTGAAAAGTACACAAGGTGTCCAGTTTTTATTGCTCTTATTTTGTACATTTGGCAGAAAGTTGTCCTGTATTAGTATAGAATAGTTGTGTGTGGTGACTAATTTGAAGGTTAGATTTTTTTTTTTAGTGATTGGTATATTCCACATTTATTTGACACATTTATTTTTTTCTTATTTTGAAACAGAGTTTCACGAAGTTACCATGGCTGGCCTCAAACCCGTGATCCTCCTGTTTCAGCTTCCCAAGTACTGGGATTATAGGTGTGTGCTACTGTGCCCACCTAATTAATATCTTAAAAAGGGTATTTTAGGGGTAGTTATGATTTTGAATCAAGTTATAAAGTTTTAATTTCCTCTGTGTGTGTGTGTGTGTGTGTGTGTGTGTGTGTGTGTGTGTGTGTGTGTATAGCATAGAGGTTTAGTTACATAACCCAACCTTGCCTTCTTTACCACGTTTGATGCTGTGCCCTCATGATGACTGTTGGTGAGAAATGGAGACAAGAATATACAGCCCAAGAGCAGTAACAGACTTTACGTCCCTCATTTATTGTCATGGTAGACCACCAGTAGGCTTTCTTTTTCTAGCAAGCATTCCTGGAAAGTCCATTCTGCAGGCAGTTGCATGTTCCCATGGGAACAGTGTGCTAATTAGTTGGAGATTGGAGCTTGACCAATGACTTCTACCCAGTAATTGACTCATTTCTTTGTTGTTTAGTCTCTTCCTGGAAATTTGCTAGTTACTTTGGTCTCTCCTTTGCCTTAGAACTTAATGCCTGGGAGAGAAGAAGATATATTTAGAATTTAAACCATCACTACTTTGACAGAGGTGTTAGTTAAAATGCAAATTCTTGGCTCTAATCCAGAAATACTTATTTATTAGGTCTACAGTAGGGCCCACAAATCTTTAAAAAGTTCTCTGGGTGACATTTATGGAGATGATCCTTGAGCTATATTGAGGACTACTGTGTACTTTGAAGCATAGGGATTTAGGAAGACTTCACAGAGGAGATAATTCTGAAGGTGGTGTATTAGTTTCTTGTTTTTTAGGGGCGGGAGGAGGAGTGAGAGAAAGAGAAAGAGAATATGGGTGGTGAGGGTGGTTTTATACCTTAGGAATAATGGAAGATTTGAGGATGAAATACAGCACTTTGTCATTGTATGTTTGATTGGTGATATCTTCTAATGCTGAAAATAAAACACACACTATAACTTGAGATGAGCAAGATCTATTCCAAGTGTCAAGTAATCAACATAGACATACAGTTTGTTTTGGGTACTAAGGATCCCAATGGGCCAAGACTGGGCACCTAAAGGCTTTCACTTCAGTTGATGTGCATTTAGAAAGTATAGGGAACCAAAGAGCTAAAGAACAGGCAGAAAGCAATGAGATGTGGGATTTAAATCTTAATTTAGGCAGCATGAATTGTAAATATTAGAAATAATCAAGGAAAGTGAAAGGATTACTTATGTATTAAGAATCATAATACTATTTGTTTAGACCCTTTTTCAGGTGAATTTGGTAGCAATTAATAGATAAGGACTTTTATAGAACACTTTTTATAATCATTTTCTTTTGGTTGTTTGTAATTGTAAATCATGGTTAAGTTATACTTCCAGCTGGGCATGGTGGCACACGCTTGTAATCCCAGCATTTGGGAGGCTGAGACCAGAGGATCTGGGTTCACGGCCAGGCTCAGCTACCTAGTGAGGCACTCCGCAACTTAGTGAGACCCGGTTTCAAAATAAAGAATAAAAAATAGGGCTGGGGGCATAGCTCGGAGGTAGAATGCCCCTAAGTTCCATCCCCAGTACCGCAAAAAAAAAAAGTTATACTTCCACCATTTTCGTGAAGGTGCCATGTGATACTCTTTTCTTTTAAAATACTAAACTACATTCTTATTTGATTTCATAATTATGCTGTATGTATTAAATAATATTGTTTTTAGAATATATGTTCTCTATATTTTGAAGCAAGAAAATTTCTATTTTTAATATGATCATATCTATTTACTTGGTGTGTACTGTCTTTCACAGTTCTTCAGCACAGTTAAGATTTTATTTGTCTTATATTTTTAAGGGTCTGAAAAGCCCTCCTGAGAGCCTCAGCGATCTAGGTGCCATTGAGAGTCTCCGGGTCCCTGGAAAGGTATTGATTTACACGTGTGAGCGTGACTTTTCACTTCCTTAAGAAAATATTACTGCCTCTAGATAATAATTGATGCACAGAAGCTATTCCTTCCCACAGGCAGATGGTTGTTATGATAAGTAGGTAAATTTTTATACTATATAGGTCTTATTTTTGCTTTCATTACTCATTGGGGTATAGTATGATTCATTATATTAAAGCAAAAACTGTGAAATTAGTAAATTTAGAGTTTATCTAATTCTTAGCATAAAAGCATATACATATCCATATCTTTTTATATATAGCCAATAGTTTTATATATACATAATGTTTATATTTTATATATAAATAATAGTTTGTATTAGGTGGATTTTTTGGACTTAATTTATGTGATGGTATATAATCAGTAAGTTAAATACATGAATATTTAACTCATTGATTTATCTGCTGTAATTTGAAGAAATAAAGTAAAATAATTTACTGCTGACTTTTTATACTGGAATATTCTGAGCCATACATTGTAGTTAATTATGTTTTTGTTTTGGCAGAGTTTTGAATAAGCAGCTAAAGCACAACATATACTAAATTGTTTATATTTCAGATTTTAGTTCCCTGATAGTTGTGTGAACTTCTCAGGTTTCCAGGTTTAATATGTCATTTGAAAGCTAGCTGGCTTCCCCCCAGGAGAGTTGTTAACCACTGCTAAATCTCTGGAACTGCTGTGTGAGAAGCAGCTCCACCACAGACAAAAGCTGGCACTTCTGAATGTCCACTCTGCAGATTTTTACTTTGAGGATCATATTTAGAAGTACTGTTTGCTTTGTGAGTCTGGCATCTTAGTCCACAGGGCTTGTTTCTCCTGCTCAGCAGTCTAAGGTGTCTCCTCATACCCCAATGTCAGCTGCTGAGGTGATTCCCGTCTCTTTGAGGTGCCTTTTCCCCTAGAGTGAATTTTTCATTTGCTGCTTAGGCTTTATGTTAGGTCAGACTCAAACATCTTGTCTAAATGCAATAAAGTTCTAACCAATCCTTTTCTACAAAATGATTCAGATAAAAACATAAACAGGCATTTTAAATAGAGTAGTTTTACATAATGTTGCTAAAGATTATTAGCTGTCAACAATTGTGAAATAGGGATAACTATAATCTAATTGACCAACAGCTCTCTTTATATTTATTTATTTATTTTGACTTAAGAAAAAAGTTTATCAGCCTGGCATGGTGGTGCCTGTAGTCCCTGCAACTCAGGAGGTGGAGGGAGGAAAATTGCAAGTTTGAGACCAGCCTGGGCCGCTTAGACCCTGCCTCAAAAGGGGGGAGGAGGCTGGAATGCAGCTCAGTGGTAGAATGCTCCTAGGTTCAATGCCTAGTGCTACACACACACACACACACACACACACACACACACACACACACATTCATCAAGTATTGTGCACATGCCTTGAATTAGATTGCATTACATGTTTCAGAATCAGTGCCAACTTGATGATGAGCCTCCTTAAAAAAATACCTGAATGTATTAAGAAAAACTTTCTGTTGTCTTTAAACCTCAAGCCTTAACTCTTTTTTTTAGTAGTGGTAAGCAGTGGATTATGATGATCTCATCACACAGTCTTATTGTGTACTCTCCACCCCTCACCGGGTCAGTGACCCGTGCCATGTACTCTTGAGATAGTTGCGTAGAGTGGCCAGTCTGGGATCATAAGATCAGCAAGTGAAAATGGTTTCATGGTGAAGATTAAGCCTGGGAATTGGTCTTTTATGGTACATATGTAAAAGCTAAATCACCTAGATCATAAAATAGTTACTAGTGAGTGGTATTAATGCTGCAAGCTACATTTAGCCTTACCCTCAGAAAGCCTGACAATTGCCCTGTGCCTGTTCTTCTCTCTGTGCTGGCAACATTACAAGTGCTGGAGAGGAGCAGAGCTGATGCTCTGAATGGGTTTGAGAACAAAAGGGCTCTCAGTCCAGAGTGTAGCAAAGCTCAAGACAGTAGAAATTCCCTACACAGTGCAGCTTGTTGTAACTTTAATGCTGAGTATGTTTTTCACATCTTTTTTTTTTTTTTTGCGGTACTGGGGATTGAACTCAGAGGCATTCTACCTCTGAGCTATACCCCCAGCCCTATTTTTTATCCTTTATTTTGAAACCGGGTCTCACTAAGTTGCGGAGTGCCTCACTAGGTAGCTGAGGCTGGCCACGAACCCGGATCCTCCGGTCTCAGCCTCCCGAATGCTGGGATTACAAGCGTGCGCCACCACGCCCGGCTCTGTTTTTCACATCTTAAATGTAACTTCATTATTAGACCATATACACATATTTTAGATTATTTATTTTTATACAGTTGCTTTAAAATTAATGTACAGCTAGTTGTTAATGGCTTGAAATTTGATGTCTTCAAAGAATGATCTCCATTTAAGTTTTTCAAATTATTAAAAGCATTCCAATAAAATGAAAGGTATTTATTTGAAGTGATTATTTTACAGGAACTTTTTTCTTTAAAAATAGTAAGTGATGTGAATAGAAAACATGATAAACAGAAAAAGGCACCAAAAAATCGATAAACAGAAAAAGGCCCCCCCCCCCAAATTACAAAAATCACCAACATAGTCAAGGTTAACATTGCCTGTTGATATTCTCCATATGCATTTTCAACAAATTATTTGAGCATCCATAATTTGATAGATATACTATAGGCACTATCAATACATCTATAGAAAGACAACAGTGTTTCTCAAAAGCCAAAACTTCCCTGTTTTTGGGAAGCTTACTTATATTCAAGTAGGGGAAAGGAAGCTTACTTATATTCAAGGTGATTGTAACTTAGGACAGATATTATGAAAGAAATAGGATGATGAGATAAATTCTGTGGATCTGGGGGCTATTTTACATGAAGTAGTAATTTTTTATTTTGCTAAATGTTATTATACTCTAGAAATTAATTTTGAGACTTGGATTTTAAACTTAGTAATATTTATTGCATAGAAAACATTTACAATATATTAGTAGATTTAGAAAGCAAGTTACCTAATAGTTTGGCGTAGGCATTCTTTGTACTTAATAATTTATGCTATTTAAGTAGTCAATTTAAATGCTTGAATGGAAAAACTTAAATATTAACTTCAGAGCCGGGTGAGGTGGCATACACTTGTAATTCCCAGTACTTGAGAGGCTGAGACAGGAGGGTTGCAGGTTTGTGGTCAGCCTCAGATACTTAGTGAGGCCCTCCGCATCTTAGTGAGACCCTGTTTCAAAAATCAAGAATAAAATAGGGCTGGTGGTGTAGCTTGGAGGTAGAATGCCCCTGAATTCAATCCCTAGTAACACACACACACACACACACACACACACACACACACACACACACACACAGAAAGTGTTAACTTTATTTAACAGTACCACCTCACTTATCAGTATATTAGGTAGAATATTTTTTTAAAAAAGGCATCCTTACTAATTAGGAATTCGGTCCATTTCTTTTTTTCCTTTTTTGTTATGTCTTTTCTAAGTTGAAACAAGGAATTGAACTTTCAGTGTTTTTAAGAAAGAAATGAATTAGTTTGAGTTGTGTTATATTGAAAAGTGATAGTATAAAGGATAAGTAGAGGGAAAATATTAGGAATCTAGAGGGAAACACATCAAGTGCTGTGTGCATGTATGTTTATATCCTTTAAACTTCACTATGATGCATAATTACATCTCACCAGTAAAAGTATAAAAAAGAAAGAAAGTACTTCTGGCAATTTTTCTTTTAAAAATTGTCTTTACTGAAAAAATAGGATGAATCATATGGAATGGCTCTTGGTTTAGGTTAAAAATGGTCGAATATCAGCAAATTTCATGTGGAAAAGGAAGAAAGTAAAGGGAAACTGAAGACTGGCTTGTAGGGTGTTTATTAAGTCAGTTTGCACATTGGTAGCACATCTAGGAGAGGATGAGGAATAGGTGGAAGTGAATGTAGGATCATCTAAAATTGGCAATTAAAGAAAAATTATAGGTGTGTAGGTTAGATTGTTGAGGCTGGATACCAGAATGCTGGTTAAGAAGTGTGGTGTGTGAGGCCCTGGGTTCAATCCCCAGCACTGTAGGAAAACAAAAAACAAAAACCTGCTGGGTGTGATGGCACACACCTCTAATCCCAGAATCCCAGTACTTAGGAGGCTAAGACAAGAGAGGATTGCAGGTTTGAAACCAGTCTCAGCAACTTGGTGAGACTCTCAGCATCTTAGCAAGACCCTGTTTTCTAAATAAAAAATAAAACAGGGCTGGGAGTATAGCTCAGAGGTAGAATGAATGCCCCTGGGTTCAACCCTCAGCACCACAAAACCAACCAACCAAACAAACAAACAAACAAAACCCATGAAGTATAGAAATGAAGAAGGGTTAAAATTGGTTGTGAAAAGTGCAGGAATCTGTGGAAAGTACCGGGATTAAAAGTACTATGATAGCTGGGCTTGGTGGTGCACACTTGTAATCCTTGTACTTAGGAGACTGAGACAGGAGGATTGCAGGTTCCAGGATAGCCTCAGCAATTTAGTGAGGCTCGCAGCAGCCTAGTGAGACCTTGTTTCCAAATAAGAAGTAAAAAATCAGTCTAGGGGGTGTAGCTTGGAGGTAGAATACCCCTGGATTCAATCCCCAGCACCACACACACACACACACACAAAGAAGTACTGTGATTTCTCAGAATAGAGAATATGTTAGAAAGGGTATGATGAGATGTTTAAAAACTAAGAGAAAAACAGAAATGTGTACATGGAATTTTTCTCATTATATCTTGTTTATTGATGTGTCTTTTCCCGTGTAAGCCTTTGAGTGGACAGGCATGTGGTACCCAGCTTAATCTTGTTCATTGAAGTTGAGAAATATTTTGAAAGATAGCTTCAAAAATATTTGATGTCTCTACTATTATTATCTTTAATGTTTTCCTTTTCATTTAAAAAATTAGGAAAATACTTATTAAAAATATAGCAGAGTCCTGACCTTGAGTTGGTATTTTTAGCTATAGAATAAAAGAAAGAAATATAGTATAAAATATAAGATTTATGCTCATTTTGATTTTAATTCATTCCAACTCAGTAAATATTTGTGAATCAAAACACTTTTTATTTGTGACCTATGTTTTTTGTGTAGAAATTGATTAAAATACATTTGTTTATCACATAAGTGTATTGTAAGTCGGGATTCAAATAATGCCCTAGAATAACCTTGTATAAAATTGTTCGGTGAATCATTTTGCTTAAATTTCCTTGTGAGTTGTAACCTCACCAGTATTCCACTAGATGGCACTGAAAGCCTAAAGAAAAACGGAGTAGGCTTTAAAAGCTGTTTTATTTAAAACACACACACACACACATAGAGAAATGGATGAACTGACTGCTTTTGATGGATTATTATTATTGTTCTAGTAGAATTTTAAGAAATTGTGCCATTTATCCACATAATCAGACATCTGGTAATTCATCGTAAACTTATGGTACATGGTTTTAGAGTATCAGTGATCCTGAAATAGGTTTTAAACCCTGTTTCATTTGGAAACAAATCAAACCTATTTATATTTAGTGATTTATGACTTTAATATTACTGATTGAATATTGAAAACTTAATATTTTGTTCTTTTAGCTCTGTATGGATTTTGGTGGTTAAATTTTTTTTTGCTTTCAATTAGAGCTCTAATGTGATGTTAACTTTATAAGATTATGGCTTCTGTTTGTCATTTAACGGAGTAGCTTTTTAATCTTGACTGATGAAGAAATGCTAACAGTTTAAAAACAATCAAATGCTTTATAAGAGCAAAATTTCTCCCTACCCCCTTCCTTTATTATGCACCCCCCCACACACACACAAACGCATGCATTCTGCCTTCCAGGTGTGTGTGTTTGTGTGTGTGTGTGTGTGTGTGTGTGTGTGTGTGTGTGTGTATTATGAATCATGGTCTAATAAGCTAAGTTCAGAAACAGGAGTTGGGATTTCAGTATTTATTCTTCAGTTTTGAAACGTGACCTATGAAGTGAACTTGACCTATGAAGTATACATTTATCTTTTTGTTTGAATAAAAGCCTACTGCTGAAGATTAGAGTTTCTTAGCTGTTCTGTAAGTTTAAAAATAGGTTAAACTATTTTTCAAAATTAGAGACAATTGAGTTTAATAATGGCGAGGAGAACTGTTAATCTGTCATAACTAATTTTTACACTTATGGTTTAATATTTTCAATTAGTGTGGCATTTTGTATGATTTGAAAGTAGTAGTTAAATGCAAATTTACAGTCTCTATTTTTCTTCCTAAATTTGGATATATTCCCTTAAGATGAACTCTTAAGTGGGAAATTGTGTTGTAAAGTTACAGTCTAGTTCCTTGGAGGCCATAAATACACTGGGAATGTTTTATAACACCTCACATTTGAGAGCTCAAACTGTTTTATAGACTTGAATCCCCAGTTCTCATAAAACCTTTTGTTTTTATGTTGGGAGGAAAAGTGGCTTGGCTAAATCAAAGATATTTACTTACATTTCTATTATGATTATTTTTCTTCATTTTTATAAGGTTACATTTATAATTGCATTTAATGTACATGTTCATGTAGCTTTATCTCAGAGATTATGAAAGTAGAAAAATAGTCTAGGTACTATATGCAACCTAATGGTGTGTTATGACTGCTGGAAAAAAACAGCTTTTGAAATATTAAATAACTTCTTTATTGTGTACCACTTTAGTAAAAATCTGCTTGGTTTATTATGTTAATAAAATATTGAAAATTTATGTTTATTTTTGATACAGCATCTGACACAGTGATGTGTTAAGATACTTTATTTTTAGTAACAGAAAATATAGCCCTTATGTATGTTTTATATTAGATTTTAGAAAACTCAATTGTTACATTTTATTGCCTCTTGGTATACTGGAATGCTCTTTCTCCTCTGTGACAATTTTCTACCCCAGAGGGAGCCCCCCTGTGGTAGACTTTCCTGATACAGTGCTTTTATTTATGCTTTGTTTTATGTAACCCTATCCTCCCAGTTTCTGAAATTTGAAATTCTACTTATTGTTATGTTCTCTAAATATCGCCTCTCCCATCAGATGCAAATCCACTGTCCTTTAGTGCCCTTCATTTTGTTTGTATCTCCCCTCTGCCTTGTCGTTGTTTATTTATTCATCTGACCCCTCTCCCTGTAGCAATTATTTGAGGGAAGACCTGAATTTTACTCATGTCTGTTGCTATATGTCCTAGTCTGGGGAATTTTTACATAATCGGAATTTAAAAAAAAAACTGTTTGCTAAGTGGTCTTCTGTTGACTGAGAAAGGATAGGTAACAGAGCCCAGCAGTAGGCAGCTCAGCTCATAATGATGATATGGGGAGAGAGATTTGATCTCTTCATTTTTGCCCGTTGTGCTTTTCTTTTCCCTCATCTGCAGTTAAATTTATTACTTGACTTGTAGAATAACATTGATGTGCATTTTCTTTATTTTAAGTGTAGTTGGTTACCATTGGCAGGCAGGTTGTGGCACTTTTGATAGTCTGTAGTTGTTGACAAATTATTCTTGGATTTTCATGTTTCACAGGACATTTATCAATGTTAATATCCATTTAGTTACATACTACATGACACAATTCAGTAACATATTTTATGACACAAAATAAAACCTTCTAGGCATTTTATTAATACCATAATAACCATTTGTAAGACTGAAATAGTGTATTCCAAACTTAGCTTAAATATGTAATATTATTATAATCTTCCTTAAATCGTATTTGGTATAAGGAATTTTATTTGTCACTCTTTTTCACCCAATTTTGCCTTTATTTTTTTTTGGAGGGTGGCTAGGAAATCTTTTGTTTATGAAAAATTTTGCCTCATGCTTATGTTGACAAATTAGTTGTATTTTAGATAAAGAATTACATATTCCTGTACATCTAGAACTCTAGGAAATAATTTTTTATTATGGCAAAATCATAGGGTAATAGTATTAAGAATATGTAATGTAGCTTCTTCTGTTTTTCTAATTTATATATGCATAAGGTATTTCTTAGTAATTTAACATTAGTGGTTATTTCTAGTTAGAAGAAAGGTCTTAGTAATAATTAAGAGTTTGTGAAAATTTTTGACTATCAAAACAACATGTCTTTTTCTTTTTGTTATAGATTCCTTTTTAAATAAAATTGGCTAATTTTAGTTTGATCAGTGGTTATTACAATAATGTGCCTTGATACCACAGAGCAGAGTGTTGTGGAATAAGGAGCAATCTCAGTTCTCAGGAAGTGTGCAATCTGATCGAGCAGGCAGCCCTCACAGCGACGAAGCATGTAGAGAACAATCGGGTAAAGCAGAGTCTTACAGCGCGCCAGTGCAGTGGGACTGAAAAGAGCACGGTGATCTAAATTCTCTTCAGAATGGAGCTTTTTTGAATGAGTTCAGATGTGTATTTCACATCGAAGCTGCCAGATTGACCAAAAAGAGGGTTTTTATTCAGCTCCATTGTTATAAGGGGCATTTGTTTTGGATTGAATTCTACATCCTGTACTTCATTTCTTTTCCTGCTTTCTTTAGGTTTTATTCTTCTCCAAAGCTCAGGTTTCTTAAGAGTGTCACGTGTTCCATTTCATGCTAGTTCTTTGAAATTATATGGGTTTGTCTGTTCTTTCTGATATTAATTGCTTAGTTCTCTAGAAGGAATAGCATTTGACCTTTTATATACCTATAAAGATTGTGCTCTTTATAGATTCATCACATTTTTGAAATGAATTGTTCTGAGATATTTTTAAATGAAGTCATGGTTTCTCTTTTAATTTTAATTTTTTTTTGGTTTTATAATTACTTATCATAGTGAGTTCAAAGTGACATAAACATACATGCACATAGAACTTGGTGTGTTTCCCCCTGGATCTCACCCTGCTACCCACCCCTTCCTGTGCATATTAGTGAGATTAGTAGTGATGTCTTATATATGAACAGAGCATTATTTGAACTGTTCACTTTGTATATTTGGATCTCTCTTTCTCTCTCTCTCTCTCACACACACACACACACATACACACACACACACACACACACACACACACACAGAAAATGAAAATGCATGAGGCTAAGTAAATTTTCTAAGTTTGATAGGAGATTTGCAGCTAAAACCTAAGTAAAAGTCTTTACTTTTAGGTCAGTCAATTTGGTACAATATAGAAAACAGCATGATGTTTTATGCCAATGGCATACATACATTTAAGATGAAAGTATTTGATCACTGCAGTCTGTTTGAATTTTTGGTCTGGCTACATACCTCACTTTTTTTAATCTTAGAAAATTTCATAATCTTCAAAAAATTCTTTGAATAGTATTAGTTGCATTTATTTGCTTGTGGTGCTGCAGAATTCCTAGAGAGACATCAGTGCCATATCCTTACTTCCCTTCCTCAGCTTGCAGTATTTGAAGTTGGTAATTCAAATGCCTGTGGTCTTTGAGGGAGGGAGATTGCCAGAAATTCTGATCTCTTCCATTTCATGTCTCACCATATTTCACATTTCCAGTGGATGCATAGAGTTTGCCTATTGACAGGCTAGTTGAGAATCTTACCTTCCACAAGTGTGTAGGTTGATCCCACATCTGTGCCTCAGTACCACTGTCCAGGGTGTTAGGTAGGTTAATGTATTACAGCTAAAACCTCCGGAGTACAGCTTCCACAGTTAGGATCCTAGTTTTCTACTTTATCTTAGACTCTATCTGCATGTGGAATCAGTGATGGCCATACTGTTTACCTTTTTTTGTAAAATTTACTAGAATTTAAAATTTATTGTTGTTGTTATTACTATTATTTTGCAAGACTGAGGACTGAATCCAGGGCTTTGTTCATGCTAGGCTCTGCCACCGAGCTCCACCCCCATATCCCACTGGAATATTAAATTTAAACAGTAAACTATTGTTTTGAGCTTCTGATTTATGGTTCTAATATTTTCTTCTGGCTTAAACTTGCAATAGGGGATAATTTTATAGTTAATAATTTTATAAGTATAAAATATAAGTTAAGCCCTAAGAGATATCCAAGCTAGCTCTTTTTATAAATGAAAAATATGTCCTGTAATAAAACAATATAGTATATCTCTGTTTGGAAAATAATATGCTTTAATTAACCAGATAATTTTTGTGTATTTGAGTAGTGCTGATTCATTAAGATTTTTGTTAAGTATTATCTTGACGACTATAAAATGGTTTTAAATAATAGTTTGTTTTTGTATACTTAAATGTATTTGAGATTAATTTCAGCAGAAAATCAAATGGCTAACTTGTTATATGTATGATATATAATGATGTCTTGATTAATATGGTGGGGAGTGGGTAATTGAATTACCGAAATTTCCTAGTTAACTGAAGATTTATCCAATTATGCAATAGAATTACATAGGATAAGGATGCTAAGATTAGGGCTAGGGATTTGTCTTATCAAGCT
>PVLC010035690.1:0-16193 GCA_004027655.1 Graphiurus murinus | reverse complement strand
AAGTGAGGCACAGTCCTTGTCCTTGGCTTATCCTCTGCAGGCTTTGGAGTTGAACCAAATGATGGATGTTCTCTGTTCCAGCTCCGATACTCTGAGTCTAAAACTCAAAGAATTGAACACATCACAAAGGTTTCAAAGAAATAAACTGTGGAGAAAATACACACACACACACACACACACACACACACACACACACACACACACACACGAGTGAGTAAGCTGGAATAAAGGCAGAGGCTCAGCAAGAACAGGGGGTAATAATACAGATGTGGTCAAAGGTACCTTGAAAAAGTACAGCAGGATGCAGGGTGCCGAGCTTCACCTTCTATGTGACACTGATGGCATGAAAGCTAAGAGTCGGACTAAAAATTGATCCCAAGAATTAGCAACGGTTTATTAAAAAGGGTCTGCAAGCTAATAATTGTTGCAAAAATCTGCCACCTAGTGGCTTAATACTCCTTCAAACCAAGGAAGGAAATTTGAAATAACTGGCTAAAACATCGAGGAGTATTTAACTGTGTTCTCATCCAGCAGCCCAACTCTGGAGGTCCCAGCAAACAACGTCCAGCCCCAAACACCTAACAGAAAAGGAAATGGTGAAAAGCAGAAAAAACTTCAATATGGCCATACTGAGAAAGCAAAGAGATCTAGTATCTCAGCCCTGGTTTTCAGGGTGTTGACAGGAGCTTTGGGTTTAAATAGGGGTAAGGAGAGAGGTAAGCATAATTCAGCAGTCCTGCTCAAACTGGTTTGGCTGATCATTCTGCGAGGAGGTGACTGGAGAGGTCCTGATCACTTAAGGGGGCAATCTGCTCTTGCTAGTCAGGAGATGTCTATCAGAACTGTGGTCCTGGAAGGGGGCAATGACTGGAGACCTATAGGCACCACTCCAGGGCTCTGGAACAGGATCTTTAAGGGGGATGAGACAAGTCAGGTAAATTTAGGACTGCTAGCCTTGTATTACTAGCTTTTAGATGAACACTCCTTAAGTGATCATCATGCCTGTATGTAGAGCTGGTGAGGTAATACAGGAGACAGATACAAGTAAAGGCAGAGATGCCAAGCTTTATCCTGCTTTCAGCTACCCATAAGGCATCTGCAGGCCTGGGAAAGGAGTCACTGCTTCTAGCAAAGACAGTTTAAGTCCCTGCTACACAGTGAACAACACCATTAAGTCACAGGAAAGAAGGGAAGGAAAAAATATTCCACGTCCCAAAACCTTAAAATGCTTAAAGGACTGGAGTGTAGCCCAGTAGTAGAGTTCTTGACCACCATGTGCAAGGCCCTGGCTCAGAGTCCCAGAAACAAAAAGGAAAAAAAAAAAAAAAAAATGCTCAACACTAGACCTGTCAAAGTAAGAGCTCAAAAAAATATTACCGAATACTTCAGAGCTAGAAGCCATTAATCTTCGGAAAACAAAAATATTCAATTTCAACTCACTTTACTATCCCATAAACATTCTTTACTCCATAAATCCTACTAGTTCAGTATTTTAAATTTTGCTTATTTTCTAGATAATGAACTAATAGGAATAAAACTGAAAGTCTCAGAACCAAAGCTTAGATTCAAGACTAGAAGCTAATGCCAGACGTGGTGGTACACGCTTGTAATCCCAGTACTTGGGAGGCTGAGACAGAAGGATCCCCCTTCACCCCCGGGTTCGAGGTCAGCCTCAGCTACTTAGTGAGGCTCTCTAACTTAGAGAGAACTTGTTTCAAAAATAAAGAAAAAATAGGACTGAGGTTGTAGCTTGAAGGTAGAATACCCCTGGGTTCAAAAAAAAGAAGACTAGAAACTATAATCATAGCCTCTTAAGACAGCCATTCTTGAACATTAAGTATGCACCATGATCATGGGGAGAGCTTGTTAGCACAAACTGCCACGCCACTCCTCCAGAGCACCTCATTCGGGAAGTGGAGGGTGGAGGTGGAGCGTTTGCATTCCTAACGATGTCCCTGGTGAACTTGACTTTGCAGGCCCAAGGACACGCTCACATCCACTACTTCAGCTTTATGCTTGAATGTCCTGTCTGGGCTCTGAAGACAGTTCATTGTACGTCAAATTAGGAAACCATGGACTATTTAGTCAGTATGTGCTTAAGGATGATCACAGTAAATTGATTTTATTGGATGATTTACTTACTAAAGAAAAAACTGGAAATTTTTCTTGGACTGCTTAGTTCAGCAATGGAGCCATTCTTGTGGAAATTTGATAATTGGGCATTTGATATACTTGAAATTGAGTTATACCCAGCTATCAATTCCTTAAAATACAATTTAAAAATTAGAATCAAGATGTATAGGAAGATCTATGAAGTTCAATACGCCTTACTTTGTACCACCCAAGCAGAAACAAAACCACACTCAGATTGCTGGCTGGCACAGAATAGGCGTTAGCAGATTTCGTCAAAGAACAGATTACGAATAGTTTAGACTTTGTAGGCAATACAGTCTCTTCAACTATTACTCATTTACAGCATAACAAAAAAGCCATGACATTAAAAAAAGGTGTAGGTATGTTCCTATAAAACTTTATAGGCATAAGATTCAAATTTTATACAAGTTTTTGTGTGTCAAAATATTCTCATTTTGAATTTTTTTTTTCCAGCCATCTCAAAAAATGTAAAATCTGTTCTTAGGAACATTCTTGATACAAAGAAAAACTGATCAGGCATGACAATCAAAGACATGAGTTTACCACCCAATAGTCACACTATCTTAGGAAAGTTTTAGGCCTCTGGGAGCTTTGGGTTTTCTATATACACATAAGCAATTATGATACCATGTCATAGAACCGTAAGCACTAATATTTAGCATGTATAAGTATCTGATAATTTAAAAAACCTTTACAATTTTCTCTATTATAATCTCAACTTCAATTGAAGTCAATTACATACTGATTTAGGGAGTTAAAGTTTAAGAGCTGCAAGAGACTATGCGAGCACTACTATGCAGGAAAGACTACAAATGGAAACCAAGTTTTCCCTGCCCTCATGGAGTTTATGCCTTATGAGTCAATGAGACTATAATTTCACTTAAGTTTGGAAAAATCTGTTCTGCATCTTCCATTCATGAATTTTTCAGCTAAACTTTAATTTTAATTTTTCCAAAATAAGGCTTTCATTCATTTACTCAAAAATATTTAATAAATTATGTGCCAGGCCTTGTTCTGAAAACACAGCTGTAAAAAAACACAAAATGATTCCGCCCTCATGAAATATACATTTGGTGCATCAGTACTGCTTTCTCACTTTCTTATACATTTTGAGACACTATGCTAGGCACTGACAATATAGTTCTAAAAATGGACATCTGCCGAAGGCAAGACATGGCCTAGTAGAGTATCTGAATAAAATTAGTGTTTTCATTTTTTAGTTGACACATCTGTAAATATTTGTGCAGTACACTATGGTAAGTGATACATGAAGATAATTTGTAATAATCAAATCAGGTAATTGCATTTCTATCTCCTCTAACATTTGTCATTTCCATGTGTTGGGAACCTTCAGATGTTTTCTAATTAACGTAAAATATATCACAAATTCTTGTAGACCATGGTTTACCTACTGTGCTGCAGAACACCTGAACCGATTCCTCCTACCTACATACACTTTGGTACACTTTTTTTCTATCCTTTCACCCTATCCTACCCTTGCCAGTAATGTGTTCATTCTTACTAACTTATAAAGATGGAATCTAAAGGGTCAGCCCAACTCAACATTATATAACAGAGATGGAAAAAAAAATTCAAGGTCATTCCAAGCAGAGGAAAACAAGCACAGATGACCTAAATCCTTGCTCAATATGCCATTACCTTCTGTCGGGGGCCTAGTTCCGCGGGCTAGACCTCGCCTCTAGATGGCGCCTGGCAGAGTGCCAGAAGCAGCTGCAGGTGAATAACATCCTACGGCTGTGCCACGCCAGAGCGCATGCACCAGCACGCCTGACTTGTGGCCGGGCCAGGTGAGAGCTGTATGAGACACCTCGTGGCTTAGACCCGGTGCAGCTATAAAAGCCTCCACCTCTCGCATAGAGGGAGCGCAGCTGAAAGAGCTGCTGGGGAAAGGCTGGTTGGGAAGTTGCTGGGCTGGGTTGCTGGGAGAAGTTCTGGGAGGAAGTGGTTGGGAAGAAGAGGTTGGCCGGGTTGCTGGGGAAGTTCTGGGAAGAAAGATTGTGGGTTGCTAGTGGAAGTTGGGTTGCTAGAGAGAGGGGTTATTGGAAGTCTGTAGGAAAAGCACTATTTGGAAAGACGACCTCTGTACTATGTTTGTTATCGTTTGTGCAACGCTCTTGATCCCAGAAAGAGAGAGATATAATAAAAGAGGTTCGAACCAGTAATATTTAGCCAGTGTCTTTTATTGGGGCCTCATGGCTGAGGGTTCAGCCTGGGGCGCCCGATAACCTTCTGCTATACATTTGTTAAAAGAGAACTTACAGTTGCAAATATATGTCTCTTGCAACTCAGAAGCATCTCTCAAAGACCTGAGAAGCATTTCCAAGAGCCTGGTCATCAGAAGAATGAGACCTGTCTCTGAGACTCCATATAAGGATAGAATCCTAACTTTCGTAACTGCCAGCCAGCAAACACAGCTGTCCTGGTCTCACATCACTAGCCAACTCTTGGTACTTTTCACCTCTCTGACTCTACTAAGCCTAGTACCCATCACCGCTCCCAAAATACCCAAATCAGAGCGGAGCTAAGCTCTTTCCCCTACTACTAGGCACTTTTTAAATATTTCCTTCATTTCTAACTACTATGTAAGATGCTTTACAGAACATGCTATTGTATGAGGCACCTTAAAGTCTAACCAAAGAACAACCCCTGACATGAAGGAAACTAAAAATGTGAGACCAAAAGACCTTAAAGTCAAGACTAGGAATTACACGGAATACAATCTAGAGCCCAGAGCAGTGAGTGCTGGCCATGAAATCACAATACAATATTAACAGAGTAAAAACTCTAGAACACAAATCATTTAATCAAGTCCCAAGATACTATCAGACCACCGACTTTCCAGAGCCCTTACAAAGGCTCTTCACTGGCTGACTAGGGAGAGAGAGTTGAATGAGCTTCCTGTCTCATCTGTTGATCATCAGCAAATTCTTTCCTTTTGCAAACGTGTCAGTCTTGGCATCTATCCTCATGGGGCAACAAGCCTTAGTTCAGTACCACAAAGGCTTTGAAGAACAAAAACATTTCAAGAAAAAAGAACTTATATCTGCCTACAGTTATCAAAAGCAAGGGTCAGCAAACTATAGCAAACGCCCCCCACCAAATCTAGCACAAGGCCTGCCTGTATTTTGTCCATAAAGTTTTATTGGAACACAGCCACATTCATTCACATACTCATCCATGGCTGCTTTCACACTACAAAGTCTAAAACAGCTGGCTCTTTACAGAAAAATGATGTCTACCTCATGACCACAGTTGTAGAGCAAGCCAAGAGGAGCAAGTAGGGCTGGAGGCCAAACTATTGAAGGCCTTCAATACTAATCTAAGGAGTCCTATCTTCATCCCAAAGGCTCAAGGAAATTAGAGAAGGACTCTCAAGTAGAGAAGTAAATGATCAGACTTGTATTTTAAGATTTGTATTCCTTTCTGGCAACAGAATTGAAAGTAAATTGGAGGATCAAACTGGAAGCAGAAAACTTTTTTGCAGTACCAAGGATTGAACCCAAGACCTTGTGCATGCTAGTACTCTACCACTGAGCTATATCCCCAGCCCACAGGAAACTCTTGATAAGGAAAATGGATAAGAAGTGATGCATGCATGAACTATGATGATATTTGACATAACAGATTTGACACAGTAAGGAAGGAGAATTGACAAGGATAGACAAACTTAAGAACAAGTTAAGAGTTATCTAAAGGAAACATCAAGTTTGGATCTAATGGAATACTATAGATCAAGATTCAGAAATAGAAAAAGCAAGTTTGGAGATTTTTAAAGCAATGAATATAGTCAGAATATAATGACTGAGGTACTCATGAGCCATCTAAGAAAGATGTTACACAACATGTAAGCAAGCATGCTAAGTAGTAGCTGGATAGAGCAGGAGTGACTTCTGGAATACGAATTTGGGAGATATCACATGCACTTAAATGGTTAAAAACTAAATTTGGATAAGGACCCTATAAGAATATATATGTCTCTCTCTCTCTCTCTCTCTCTCTCTCTCTCACTCATATATTATATATATATATATATATGTGTGTGTGTGTAAAAAAAAAACTAAGGCCAAAGGATTCCACTGAAGCACTACTGGAATAACCAAGTTGAGCAAAGTTGTGAGATAAAATATCAATATATACCAATCAATTATATTTCTATGTACTAACAATGAACACTCCAAAAAGGAAAAAAATAAAGTAAGGAAGTATATCTCAAACTGCAGATACAAATATATCTGTTTCAATGTTGTTTTTGTTTTTTTGACATATGAAAGCTATTACTTGTAACATCTTTACTCATTTAAAATCAACACATTAACTATCACAACCACTATTCTCTATATCATGAATTTTTTACACAAATTAAAATTAAATTTAAAATATTTGGGCATGTAGTACCCAAAGTTACTATGTGTGCACTGCTATGCTTTGGGAGATACGGGGTAAGTGGAATAAGAAACATCATCTCAAATATTTCTTGGCTGCCAAGGTTGATGATTCCTAACTGTGATATGGGTACAAGATGCCAATACAGGCTTTGCAAAGGCAGATGTTCTTGCAATAAATGATCAGAATCATCTAGGGAGTTCAAAGAAACAGTTGCTAGGATCAAGCCTTTGAGAACAGGACCTGGGTATGCTTTCTTTTCTAATTTTCAATAGGTCATGCTATGCCCATTGATTGCTAAGAACCATTGGCTTAGGAAAAAAATAAAAGCGCTAAGAATAAATTAAATTTCTTAGATGTTCTTGACTAGCACACCTTTCCCCAACCCATAGCTAATGCCAGTCACTGAGCATCATTTGAAGACTTAATTCCCTCTCCAACCTTGGGATGGATTAAGCAACTCCACTGCAAAAGCACAGTATGTTTAGCATCTACCTATCTGGTCTACTCATATCTACTTTTTATCCTGATTTAGGTGACTATCCAGGTTCTGAAACTAAATTCACACTTTTCACCCTAACATCAGCAATTTGATATTGAAGATATGATCGAACTTATTCTCCCAGGAAAGTTAAGTCTCATCTCTAGCCCACTTTATTGAAGCCTAACTATTGTGTACCAGAAGTCCCTGACCATAGATCCTTCCATAATGACTGGCGCAAGACTCCCACTACAATTTCCCTCTGTTAAATGCTACTTCATTTATACTAGATGTGCGTGTGTTTGCAAAGCTTGCTGAATACCACCTCTGGTGTGTGCCTAGTGCAAAGCCAGGAAAGTGTGGTTCAGAAAGAGTCAATGACTTGCCTTGAGGCTACACAGCTAGTAAGTAGTCCAACCAAGAATAAGACTCTGTCTTCTAATCCAGTGCATATTCTGTAACTCAGAATCATTTTCCATTTTTTATTTGTTTATCACACATAAGTATCATTCTTATGAAATAAGCTAAAGATAACTGGGCCATCTTCCTTCAGCTTTCTGTCCCCAAGAGGGAGCCACAAAGCCAGCCTTACTCATAGCATAAGAAGAAATTCAATCTGGCCAAATTGACTTCATAAAACTGCATTTTCAGAAATCTCTGCCGAGAGATTATGTAGTTCTCGTAACAAAAAATGTATAATCAAAGTACAAAATATTTTGCTTTTGGTGAATGGAATTCACTGAAATAAAGTTATACCAAGGTAAAACACCAAAAAACTCAGACAGCAATCATGAGATCAAAAGTGAAAGATTCACTGACCGAACAGACTTTTTTGTCAAGGTCTTCCAAGGCTCACTTAGGTATAACTGTATGGAAATGAGGTCTAGCCCCTCCAACCAGGGAAGCTGAAAACATAGGAACCCTAGATAGTGTCCAAATTACTTCATTTTAATGCTATGCAAAAAAGGGTCAAATAAAACTGCTACAAACTCTTCACAATTGTCCTTTATCTCTTACTACAAAACTTAAAACGTTAATAGAATCCAGCTAGACAGTTCCGAGAACCAAGATGCTTCTGTGTCTGACATGTCTACCTTCCTATAACACATTCTGGATTAATCTTTCAATATCCATGGGAAAACGAAAAACAGATCACAGAACGTAGCCATTTGTTAGGCCATGAGTTAGGATATGTGTTAGAGAAAATAGTCAAAGTGAGTACATCTACAGAGTTTATCCCAATGCTTCTCAATTAGTTTTTATTTTATATTACCCAATTTACCACCTCAATTTCTCCTCTTCAACAGTGTTTGCAGCATCAGGCAAAATGATGAATTTCATAAAACCCCAAGATTGTATATTACCAATTTATCCCAACTCCACGCTGGCTGATTTATTCCACATTTATAAAATCCTTGTAGATGACAAATTTCATATGCTCACATTATAGAGAAACTGAAAATAAAGTGAGAATATTTTACCCTCCTTCATTTAAAAAAGACCATATAATGGAAAATATAAACAATCTAGCAAAATTTTTGTCACCCACAATAGGACATTTACACATTCCTTGCTTTACAGCAATTTTCATTCAGAAACATTAATGTGGTCATCCATCTCCAAGCTGACTGCTATCAAGAGGTCTATATGATTGCAGAACCAAGAAAAGAACTTCCTTCTCTGGTTTGAAAATATATTTAGCTTTTTAAAGCTTTTATTTAAAAAAGCTGTCTGCCCATCCCCCCCAAAAAAATACCACCAATTGCTTAGATCATGAACCAATACAAAAGCCTTAAAGTAATAAATATAATCTGACTTAGAGCAAATTGTAATGTAATTACTATGTGGTATATGATCATTATAAACCTATTATTACCCTCCTGAAATAATGCTAGGAAAAAAAAAAGATAACTATTCACTTTTGTAATAAATTAAGATAGTGGAGTAGACAGTATGAAATAAGCTAAACAAAGAAGAACAGTTCAGGATTAAGACAAACTACCTTGTGGTTTGGATTTTAAAAGTTCCCCAAAGGCTCATATGGAAAAAGCTTGGTCACCAGCCTCTGGCTTTATAGGGAAGCGATGGGACCTTTAGCAGGTGGGGCCTACGGAAGGAAGTTAGGTCACTGGAGGTGTACCCTGAAAGGGGACACTGGGACTCTGGCTGTCTCTCATTTTGCTTCCCAGTCACCATGAGGTGAGCCGTTTCCTCTGACACACGCTTCCATCATGATGGTTTATGCTGCCACGGGCCCAAGCAACCATGGACTGAAACCTCTGAAAGCACGGGCTGAAATAAACCTTGCTCCTTTAAGGCGACTTATGTTAGGTATTTCATCACAGCGACCGAAACCTAACATCAAATCCTCCTCTTTAAGGGGAAAGAAAAAGACATATGGGAGAAAACAAAATGCAAAAGAAAAAGGGAAGAGAAAAATCAAAGGGAGCAAACATGAGTCTTTCTTCTTTACCTAGGAAACTAGAAGGAACATCAATCAGCAAGCAGAGCTCTTAGACTAGATGCTGTGGCTTTTGCAAAGATGTTCACTAGCCATTCCTTGCCTTCAAGTATCTGGACATTCTAATTAGTAACAGGTCCTATCCCAGTCCATTTGTGCCGCTCTAACAAAATACCCATAAATAATAAAGAACGGACATGTTTTTCTTCACAGTTCTGGAGCCTGTGTCTAAGATGAAGACGTTAGCAGGTTTGGTTACCTGGTAAATGCTCATCTCCACTTCCAAGATGGTGCCTTGTTGCGTACTTTGGAGAAGAGGAATTGTGTATCCGTACAGGGCAGGAGAGAGAAGGTCAACAGAGCCAAGCACCCCACGAAGCCTAGTCTACATGGACTTTAATCCTGTTCATGAGAGAGGAACCCTTATGACCTAATCACTTCTTAAAGTCCCCATCTCTCTATTTGTGTGAGTGTGCTTCTGGGGATTGGACCCAAGGCCTCAAGTATCATGCATGCTAGACAAATGATCAGTAAGCTAAATTTTTTTTTTTTTTTGAGAAGTTGCCCAGGCTGACCACAAAATTGTCATCTTCCTGCCTCAGTCTCCCAAGTGTCTGGGATTACAGGTGTGTGCCACTATGCCCAACTAGTACCCATCTCTTAGTATCACCATACTGGCCATTAGTTTCAATACATTAATATTGGAAGGACATATTAAAATCATAAAAGGATAGTCATCAAAATTTTAAAATGTGGCATATGTAAGTAGTACTGTCCTTCCCTTCCAACACACACTCTAACCTCCACAGCCAGGCTATACCACCTCCAATTTCCCTTAAATACATGGTTACTTCCTATCACCTTTCCCATTCTTCCTTTGTCTGGAATGCTCATCCTGTCCAGACTGCATTCATTCCCCAAATCAAGTTCAAGTTCCACCAGCTACACTTCCCTGGTCCTTCAAGAAAATACTATCCTCCTTCGTCTGCATCCCTACATCCCTGTTTCTGCACCCTTTTCAAACCCTTACTTCGTAACTTGCATTCTGGCTTTTGCATCTATACAGAGAGGTAACACATGAAAGAAATGTATATAAGAGACAAGAAACATCCACTAGGCAAATATACATATACATTCACAGTGGATATTTCTTACTCAGAAATATGAGAACTTGAGGTCAGGATTGTCCCCCAAATTTACACCACACAAAATACTCTGTTACACATGGCAAGCCACAGCAAATGAGAGAAAAGGAAAGCTGGACAGTTAGAGTAGACTTTCTACCTCAATCTTCCTAATGCAGACAACTCCTCTAACAGAATATATTTTTGAAGGGGCAAAAGAATAAAAATTTAGAAGGAAAAAAAAAAGCAAGTATGTGTGCCAAGGAAATGAGTCATTACTACCTATGCTTTAAAACAGCAAAGCCTAGTTGAAATGAACCAAAATGAGCCTTAAAACAAAGTCGTAAACCTTGCTTCAACATAATAGAATATGATACCAAAGGAGATGTGATCATTAATAGGTTACATTTAAGAAAAATTATACTATAGAGCTACAGTAACAAAAACTGACGGTATTGGCACAGAAACAAACATGTAGACCAATGGAACAGAAGATACAGAAACTAATCCACATACTTAGAGTCACTATTTCTGACAAAGAAACCAAAAACATATGCTGGAGAAGAGTCTTTTCAACAAATGGTGCTAGGAAAACTGGATATCCACATGAACAATTAGGTTCCTCTCTCACTCTATACAAAGGTCAACTCAAGATGGATCCAAGACTTAGAAATTAGACCAGAAACTATGCAATTACTAGAAGTCATACGACCAACTCTCCAACATACAAGTACTGGACTTTCTCAGTTAGAAAAAGCTCAAGAAATAGTAAATCAATAAATAGAATAGCATCAATTAAAAAGCTTCACAGCAAAGGAACAATCGAGAGCCTAAAGAGGGCCTAGGGAATGGGAGAAAATCTTTGCCAGCTTCTTCTGACAAGGACTAATAGCTAGAAGAGTTCAAAAAGCTTAACACTAAAACAAACACATAAAAAGTAGACAATAGAAATGAACAGATACCTCTCAAAAGAATACAATTGGCCAATAAATACATGAAAAATATTCAACATCGCTGGCAATCAGGGATATGCAAATCAAAACTACACTGAGATTCCACTTAACTCCAGATAGAATAGCAATCAAGATTACAAACAAGGCTGGATGTGGTGAACCAACCATGCCTATAATCTCAGTGCTTCAGAGGCAGAGACAAGATTACAGGTTTGAGTCCAGCCTCAGCAACTTAGTGAAATCCTGGAACTAAGAGTGTAGCTCAGAGGTAGACCACCATTCGGTTTTATCTCCAGTATCCCCCCCCAAAAAAAATACTAACAAATGCTGTCAAGGATGTGGAGGGGGGGAGGAACTCTTTCCTCTTGTACACTGTTGGTGGAATTGTAAATTAATACAACCGCTACAGAAATCTGTTTGGAGGTTTCCCCGAACAACTACATGATCCAGCTATACCACTCCTTGGTATCTTTCCAAAAGAAATAAAATCAAAATGCCTTAGAAATACATGCATATCCATGTTTATAACAGTACAATTCACAACCAAATTATGGAACCAACCCAGGCATCAACAGAGAAAGAAAACCTGGTGTGTACACGCAATGGAATTTTACTTAGCCATAGAGAACAAAATTGCATCACTTGCAGGAAAACAGATGGAACCAGAAACTGGAAAATAGTATGCTAAGTGAGATTAGTCAGTCTCTAAGTCAAGGATGGTATGTTCTCTCTCATTTGTGGAAGCTAGGGAGAAAACACGAAACATAAGGGACTTCAAACAATGCAAAGATAGGAGGGTAGAGTAGCTGAAGGAGGTTGGGGTGAGAGTTAGGGAGGGGTAGAGGGAGGACTGGGGAAGACAAGTTGAAATAGGATGGTCATGTATGAAGGTATTACCAATCCCGCTAACTCACATGGTAAGAGAGGAGGGAGTGGGCTGGGTTGTGGAGGGAAATAGGCACAGTTCTGTGCATGTATGTTTCTAACACATTGAACTTTACTATGATGCATAACTGATGCACCAACAGAAAGATATTAACAAAAAAAAAATCAAACTAGTAACCAGTGTGACATGGACACCATATAGGTGAGGACAAGACTTAGCAGGTTCATAAGAAAGCCATGTATGACAAAATAAACTATCCCATTTCCAACAGAAAAAAATTGAATTCAAGTTCACATGAAGTTATGCTACTCCCTCTGCATTGAATTATCTTCTCCCAAATATCCAAATAACTGCTACCTTAACCTTTCACAGGCCTTTGGGCAAATGTCAGTTTCTCAAAGAGGACAGCCTGGTCATCCTATTTAAAATTGTCACCTGCCCTCTACTCTCTAATGTTTCAAATCTCCATCTCTAGGAATTTTTTTGCTCGAGCACTTATCAGCCCTTCATATACTGCAATTTCCTCATTATCTACTACCCTGGCTACAAGTAAGCTCATAAGGAAGATATAGCCCAAGCACCTGAATTAGCATATTGCAGACAGTAAGAAATCAATGTCTATAGAATAAACGAACGGAAAAGCAATCAGTGTCTCACCTATAAATAGCATCTAAGTGACTATTCATCCTGCAAAATTATAAATATAATACAACAGGCAAAGTCTCATGCTTTACATGTGGGCTGAATAAAAAAACTAAATGCCCATTCCTCCATATAGAGAAGTTAATAAGTAATCTGTAAAGGCAGGAAATCAAACAGTAAAAATGTAAGCATTTTATTCAGATGTATGAAAACAAAAAAATCACCTAACAGCTGGAAGTGACTGCCTTTGGAGATCAAGAATTCAGGTGAAATAGCCAGTTTATTGAACTATATAATACTTGAAATTATATACAAATATCACTCGTAAGAATAAAAAGTAAATGTAGAAAAACTTAAAAATAAGTCTTATTTTGGGAGGAGATCATGCATTTAGCAGATCCAGAATTAATATGCAGACATGCAAAAATGTCAAGACCAACCACTCAATTAAAAGGAGATGCAGCATTTTATAAATGAGGAAATAGTATTGGCCAATAATGTATAAAAAGCTGTTCAATTTTATCAGTAACTAAGGAAATGAAATCAAAACCACAGTGAGATAGTTTTGTATCTACCAAATCAAATATTTAACAGTCTGACATTAATCCCAACAAGAATATGAAAGATGAAATATACTGCCAATGAGACTGTAAATCAACACAATTACTATGAAAAATATTTTACATCATCTATCAAAGTTCAAAATGTATCTTTATAATTCAGCAATTCTACTTCTCATCATATATCCTATAGAAACTCTTACATAAATGTACTTAAAGTAATGCACAATAATTTTCAACATTGTACTATTTTTATAACAAAAGAACTGGAAGCAAATTAAACTTGCATTTATGGGAGAATGAATAAATACATTGCATATTATTCATAAAATGAAACATCCTCACAGTAGTTAAAAATGAGAACTAGAGCAACATGAATAAAAAGTCACAAATCAAGACTTGTATATCTCCTATGTGATTTCATTTATACAAAGTCAAAATAACTAAATATGAAAACATGGTAAAGCTTTAAGGCAAGCAAGGAAATTATATACATGACTGTCTCTGGTGGAGCAGAGAGGATGGGATCAGGGAAGAGTACAAAGGGGACTTCGGTGTGTGATTGTGCGTGAGAATGTATTCTTTTGCAGTATAAAAATTTCAAATAAAATTCTGAACATAAAACAGACCTATGACCGAAGGCATCACAAAACTTGCATATCTTTGTAGCTGAAAAGGTCCAAGTATACTAAGGATCTACATGTTTAAGGACATGCCATAAACACAGATTAGTCCCCAAATTCAAAACTCAAGATACATTCTTCTGACTCAAAATTTAACACTCTTTCCATTCAGAAAACCAAACAGTTAACCTAACTTTAAAAATATATGTAACTTTCATTCTCAAATAACAAAATTCAATGGGAGCAGTCAATAGAAGTAGAAAATGCCAGAAGTTTCTAGTAAATTTCGATGGAGACTGCGGGGGGGGGGGGGGGGAAGGAGTCCTGGAATACTGGAATTGTGCAACATCAAGCCAACCCCCTAACCTGTAAGGGATGAAAAGAGACCCTTCCACATGCAGCTACTTTATATGTAGCACTTTATGAATTCTCCCATAAGAATTCCCAGTCAGTAAGAATCCCATCTGGCCCAGAAGTTCAGTCAGCCAGATAGATAAAGATAGGTTATCAGATGACTACAACATTACACACATTAAACATAACTATACACAGGAGTGCAGAAGAAAGTCAAAATAAGAATCAGAATGGACAGTGTCTTCCCTCTGAATCTGTGCCAGGATTTCTCTGTTCACGTAATAGTCTGCTAAATGCGAGAACAAATAGTTGCTCACCTATGGCCAGGATGGTAAATAGCAGCGTTTATTCCACGAGGGTAATGGGCACTGAAGCTGAAGTTGTGGCTCTCTTGGTAGCTCTGATTTGTTCCAACACTAAGTTTTATAAGGTAAATAAGAAATAAATATCATTAAACAATAAGTATCACTAAATACCCAATGTCTGTAATTTAAAAGAGACATCAAATATAATTGAGGATGTAAACCAATCAGAACTGGAATATTACAGTGGGAATGTGGTTTTTTGGTAAAAAGTCTAACAGTTTTTTATAAAAATAAACTGCTTTTACCCTGTGACCCAGCAACCCCACAGGAAAATAATGACCCAGAAGGAACTGAAAAAGTATATCCATAGAGACTTAAGAATGGCCATAGTTACTCTATTTGTAATAACTCAAAACTAAAACTTAGAGGTCTACCAATAGAGGAATAAATAAGCAGACAGTAATATATTCATGAATTATATCTACATGTAGTATTCATGAAATACTAATCACTAGAAAACAATTATCAAGATACCTGACAATATGAATGTATAACCAAATACGCTGAATAAAGGCAGACTTGGACAAGAGTAAATACTATAAACTCAATGAGAATAGAATATGCAGAACTAGGCTGGGACTTATTTTTTTAAACAGTTTTGTGGGTGGATGTGGAAAGGTATGTACTGGGAAGGGGCATGAAAGAACTTTCTAGCATGATGGCAATGTTCTGTATCTTGACAAGGATTAGAATTGTACAAATGCATACATTTGTCACAACTCACTAGCTGGTACAATTAAAATAAGTGCATTTCATTACATGCAAATTTTACCTCAAAAGAAAAAAAATCAGCAAATATTGAACTCTAATGTTATGCATGCCAAAGTAGTAGAGTACTGACATCTCTAACTTACTATGAAGTACATTAAAATATAAGATTGATTAACAGCTGGAAAGGATGGATAAATGGATAAAAGTGAGAGCAAATTTAGAAACTACAGTGAAGTCCCAATTACAGAATCCAAATGAGTATATGCGTGTTCAATATATTCTTTCAGATTTTCTACTGTATTTTCAATTTTTCATATTAATATGCTAAAAGGAAGAAAGAAATACCAATAACTGAAACTAAACCAGAAAAATAACCATACCAAATAGGACTTCCCAAAGTACATTTTTACCTTACAAGGTAACTTTTAAGTTCTCCTCGGTAATTGATGACCAGGAGTTCTGCGGACCACTGGGC
>PVLC010035689.1:0-16199 GCA_004027655.1 Graphiurus murinus | reverse complement strand
GGCCACCAAGCCCTTCAATTTGGGGCCTTAGGGCCCCCCCACCCCTGGCTGCCAGCTTCCTGGGCAGGCCTAGGGATAGGAAGGAAGAATAGAAAAGAAATGAGTGCATCCAGCCGCCTGACTTAAGCTGGTGGCGGAGGGAGCGGGTGTCTGGAGGGCCCAAGTCTCTAGAACCTAAGCACTCTGGGGTTTTTCAGAGAAGGTGTCCAGGAGCCTCTGGCCGCCTCAAAAGCCAGTGGCAAGCTGACTTCTCATCACCCCAATTACTTAAATGCACTTTGATGGTGTTAGGGCCATTGCTTTTCCACGCACCCAACTCAGCCCAACTGGACCCAGGGAAGTGACCCTGCGCCTGCCCTCAGGACCCAGAGGCGCAGAGGCGGCCCATCCCAGCTGCAGACGCCCTCACTCCATCCCCAACTCCCAGATGCATTTAGCTCCTTCCCCCCCCCCTTATCCTTTGGGTCTCTCCCCCCTTCTTTAAAATATTTTTTTCAGTTTAAAGGAGTTTTATTACTTTTTTTTTTTTAATGTGGGACAGAGGCTGAATGGTAGAAATAGGCTGTTGGGCCAGCATTTGGGAGGCTGAGACCGGAGGATCCGAGTTCACAACCAGCCTCAGCTACCTAGTGAGGCATTCTGCAACTTAGTGAGACCCTGTTTCAAAATAAAGAATAAAAAATAGGGCTGGGGGTATAACTCGGAGGTAGAATGCCCCTGAGTTCAATCCCCAGTACCGAAAAAAAAAAAAAAAAGAAAGAAAAAAGAAAAAAAGAAAGAAATAGTCTGTTGGGGGGAAAAAAAAGAGTGCTGGTGACACTTGCTTGGCGGAGCTGGCCAACCTCTCTGGCTTGCTGTGGTTGAGTCCCCGGTAGAACCCGGCATGAGGCGCCCATGGTCTCTGCCACTGAAAAAGCGTTATAGAAACGCAAAGAATTATTATGATTTTAATAAAACCAGGTCTCATTTAGGAGCGCTTCTGCTCTGCCTCCGTTGTCGGAGCCCGGGTTTGCCACTGCAAAGTCTGTAATCAGAGAAAAATACTAGCTTTGTTGAGGGTTAGAATATATCATTGGCTAATGTGTGTGGGTTTTTTTTTTTTTTTAAATAATGCTAAGCATTGGAATAATTAAAGAGTGAGAAATAACTCCTCTCTTTTCGGCATTGTCTTATTTAAAGGCGGAAAGAGCGCTTTTCGGCAGAGCTGGTTGGTTTTAATGCAGGCTTCCCCCCCACCACCACCCGCCTTTCCCTTCGCTCCGGTCTGATTCGCAAATCCCCAAACTGGCACAAGCTGGGAAACTTGCGGCTGGCCGCTCCGCCGTTCTCTCTGAGTTGGAGGCAACCCTCCCCCGCTTCTGGGCCCCGACCCACTGCCTGGTTTGCACTAGAGCGATTTAAAAAAAGAAAAGAAAGGAAGAAAGGAGTCGGTCTCTGGTACCTCGGTGCCAGCCGAGGGCGCGTTTCCCAGGCGGCGGGCTGGTGGGAGAGTCAAACCCGGGTGTTGGGAAGTGGCCTCGTGCTCAGCCTGCAACCCCCCCCCATCCCCAAAAGGACTGAGTAGTTCTGAGAATCGCCCACTGTAAGGGCTCAGATCCCTAGTCATATTTTAAATTAAGCTGAATAGTGCCCCCCCCACCAAGACCCACTTGTATTAGGAAGCAAAGACGTGATCCTGAAGAACGTGCCCTGACAGCCTGTGCCTTTGGCGGGGGAGAAAGCCACCCAGTTGGGCTGGGCCTGGCATTCAACCCCAGGACAGTGCCCACAGGGCCTGGATTGGGGAGGCCCTGGCTTCCAGGGCTAGCGACTGGGCACTGCCTGGGGAGGTGTGGGAGCTGGGGAGCCAGTGGGCTCCTTGGGCCTCTCACCAGGTGTGGGGTGGACAGTTTAGTAGCAAAGAGGTCTTCCCAAGTGCTCCGGGGAGATGGTAGCTCTGTGAGAAAGGAAAGGGAAAAGTGGGCAAGAAGTGGAGGGGGGCTGGTGCCCACAGGCGCCAGAGACCGTGCAGTGCCTTTGAGCTGCAGAGGGAGGGAGTTATTTATTTGCTTCAGGTGTTTTTAATTAAATGCGTTTCTCTCTTATTTTCCTGGTTATCCAGCGCTTAGACTTTTCAGCAATCCCTTGTGTTTCATCTTTTTACATAAGCAGAAACTCTTTTTTTTTTTTTTCTTTTCCTCCTTGGAGAGATACTGTGGGAGGTATTTTGCCTTCAGTGCTTTCTCCTTCCTGCTTTAAAAAAATAATTTTAAAATTATAAAGTAAATTTAGTGCTAGTGAAAGTGAGAGGGGAGAGCCAGGCCTAGCTTCGGCCGCTCACTTCTTCCTCTGCCCCTTTCTCTCTAAGCGCCCTCTTCCCTTCACCTCCCTGCAGATTTGGTGGACTGGGACAGGGCAGTCTGTCCTGATGGTCACTTTCCCTCCTGACCTAAATACTGAGGCCCCCCCAGTCCTGCCTTCAGGCAGGGTGCAGGGTTTGGCTTTCAGTTCCGAGTCCTATCAGTCCCCTACACATGCCCTGCTAGTCTGCTAAACCCTCTGCACAATTGGTTGTCCTGCTGATGGGATCAGAGTTGGGCACCACTGAGAAAGAGAGAGACACACTCAGACCCCTCTGCAGCAGCCAGGGTGAGGGGCTTTTATCCCTCCATGTCTCCGGCCGCCTTGGTAGCACACAGGTGTTCACATGTTACGCTCCGGCATCTGACAGAGGTATTTCGAAGGCATATACATGATGAGAACTCTGTAGCGTAAAAAATGCAAGGCCTGTTTAGTTGTACTGAATATGTTTATTTCTTAATCTGGGTGGAGTAACATGGGTGTGTTCTTTTGTGGAAATTATGGAGAGACACACTGACAATGTGTGTACTCTTATTTTTACACATGCCATGCTTCTGTTAAAAAATGTATCTAGAAAATTTTAAAAAGGAAGCCCTAGCCTCAAAGGTAAAGGAAAGGCCGCATGCATTGCAAAATAACAATAAAATATTAAATAAAAATGTCCTACGGCCTGCTTTGCTCAGTACTCCCTGCTAGGAATAATGGGAAGGCTTGTAAAAATTAGTGGGCTGATTAAAAAAAAAAAAAAAAGCTCGCAGGCATGTGGTTCACGAGGCTTCCTGACCTGTCTACATGTGCGGAAGGCCTAAAAACCACTTGCAGACTGAGGTATAAATGTAAGATTTTTAACATCTCAGGACCAAAGGATAAAAAGTGGTAAGGAGAAACTTACTTGCCAATTACATTTTGTTGTCAACATCTGGAAAGCAAAATTGCAGCTGTTCTCCCTGCTCCCCCCCCCATTGCCACCTCTTCTTTTTTTTTTTTGGCATACTTTAATTTTTTGTATGCTTGCCATTCCATACTTCATTTTTTTCTGCACTTTTAAAACATTTTCACGGCTCTGTTAAAATTGAGTTGTTGGATTTGGACCTTCTTTGGAAAAAAGTATGTATTTTATAATCTGTATAATTTTGAGACTGGTTTATTTGAACTCGGTGGAGAGAGCCCTTGGTAATCTCCTCCCCGGGAAGCGGCTCGGCTGCCCTCACCCAGCTCCCTCTTCGCGCTCTGCTCCTCCGGGCAGGTACCCGGCAGCTTCGCCCTCCAAGGCCCTTCTGTGGTGTTTTTGTTTTCTCTTCGCCCCCCAAAAATATTTGAACCAAAAAGCCTCTCTTTTTTTTCCTCCACCCACAGCAAACTGAAAGGGCTAGTGAACCGTGATTCAACAGAGCAAGGACGCCTCTTTTCTTCCTTAGCATTAATTAACTCAAGTTCGTTAGGACGTTGGGTCTGTCGCCCACAGTTTTCTCTTGTGTGTGCTGAATCGGGTCATAGAGGGAGACTTCCCCGTGCAAACAGTTTGTGTTGGAGCTGGAGGACGCCGAGGGGGAGAGAGGGTGAGAAAGAAAGGGAGCCGGGAGCTTCGGAGATCGGCTGAGGGGTGGGCACGGCCGGCTGAGCTCCGGCTGAGCTCCTCCAGGCACCCGGTGCCAGCCTCCGCGGGGGCCAGACGCTGGGGAGAGGAGGATTCTTGGGTTTCCTTGGCAGTGATCCTGATAATAAAATAATTGGGGGAGCAACACATTTCGAGGGATTGAAAAATGTCCTTCGGACTCCGAAATTATATATTTTGAGGGAGCATGCTGCTGCTCTCCTGGGCTGGCTCAGCCCACCTTTCTCAGAACCCTGGAGCAATGAGAATCCCCGCGCCCCGGGCTCTGCCTGTTGCTGCGGTAACTGCAAGAAAGAGGCTTCCTCAGGACCCGGTCCGCGTGCAGAGGGCTCCGGGAAACCCTTCCTCTTTCTGTGTGGCTGGGGAAGCAGATCATCGGGCAAACCTAGGGGACCTTGGGACAGATTCTGATGGAGCTCTTGCAGAGGGACCTGGGAAGGCCACCACCTTTTAGATTTTGTCACCATTGTGATCCCCTGAGCCTTATTGGAGCCCCCTGAAGGAGAGGTTTGCTGCCGGGGCCTGGCGCAGTTGGTTTTGTATCTTACCTTTTGCTCTGGTCTCCTGTCTCAACCTTCAGATATTTTCAGTGTGCTGGTCTTTCCTTTGGTCAGTTTTTCAGTTCTTTTTCAGAGAAAGTTGTGAAACTGGCCTGCAGGGGTTTCTCCCTCTTCCCAGGCCCTGGGCCACCGCGGGCACTTTGCAGGCCAACTAAGTGGGCGAGACTCAACACCACCCTTGCCCCTGAAGCCCTTGGCGGTCACCCATCCTAGGCTGGAGAAGAGGGTTCTGGCCTTCCTGGCTTTTACTTGTATTTGGTGACACAAGGAAGTTTCAAGCTAAATAATGAATTAAAGACTAGGGGTTTTGTTTCCCATTCCCCATAGAGGACAAGATGAAAGTAAACAATTTCCAGTCGCACTAGAGAGAATGGATTGTGTCTCCCAGTGCCCCTATTCCCATCCCCGGCGTGCTGTGTGCCAAGAGGGTGAGGGGAGATGTGCCTGGAGCAGGGGCGTTGGGAGCCAGAACCCGGCTGCAAGTTGGCCCGGTCCCAGGCCACGGCTCCTGGTTTGTAGTCGGGAGAAGAGGCAGGGAAAGGGGGGAGGTTTATAGGGGAGAAATGTGCCGCGTGGTTCTGAGAAAGGCCCCAAGTTAGACCCAGCACAGCGGCTGGGGCAGATCCCTTCAGCCAGCCGGAGGAGGCTCTCCAAAGAAACCGTGTGGCTGCCTTTCTCAGCCGAACTGAAGGAAGCAGGCCCAAGTCAGCCAAAAACCCGCTTTGTCCAAATTATCCAGCCTCCTCCGCGCAAAGTGCATTTTCCGGTTTCCATTCCTGGCGGCTCCAGACTCTTGGCTGGTTTCACTCTGGCTGCAGCGCCCCTTCCCGCCGGCCCCCCAGAGAGGGGAGGCCCCACCCATCCCTAGGATAAGCACGGGTCCCTTCCTTTGGGCTGCCTGCCTACGGGTTCCCTTCTCTGCCCAGAGTCTGGCCATTGCCTTCTTGTGGATTTCCACGAGGCAGCGTTCTTGGGACAAGAGGGGAGACCTCAGGGGATATGAAGTTGAAGCTGGCCTCCTTCAGTTCAGACCAATGCTGAGTTATAAAATGTCAGGAACTGGGCAAACTAATGGGATCTCTCTCTCCTTTTTTTATTTTTTTGTACTGGGGATTGAGCCTCAGAACATTCTTCCTCTGAGCTACACCCCCAGCCCTATTTTATTTTTATTTTGAAACAGGGTCTCCCTAGGTTGCTGAGAGTCTCACTAAGTTGCCAAGGCTGTCCTTGAACCTGCGATCCTCCAGTAAAGTAGTAGGTTTACAGGTGTGCCCCACCACACCCAACTTATTTGTGGCCTTTAAAAAATTCCCTGTGTCTTTTCTCACTCAGTTTGCAGGTATGGGTCCTCTGGTGACTTTCTGTGTGCATTTTCTTTCTCACATGTTTGCACTAACTGTAGAATTATACAAATCAGTTGGGCCTACCTGTCCAGGAACTGAAAGAATAAAAGCTGGGCCTTAAAGCCAGCAGGTTGTGGACAAAAGTAATTTAAAAATAGATATATAAAAGAGGCTTCCTAGTAGGGAATGGTGGCACAGGCTTGTAATCCCAGTACTTGGGAGCCTGAGACAGGAGGAGCACAGGTTTGTTCTCAGCCAGCCTCAACTACTTAGTGAGACCCTGATTCAAAATAAAGAAGTAAAAATAGGGCTGGGGATGTAGCTTGGAGGTAGAATGTTCCTGAGTTTAATCCCCAGTACCGAAAAAATAAATAAATAAATATTAAAAAATTAAAAGAGGTCTCCTAACAGTGGCCCAGACTTAAGAGATACAACTTCTCCTGCTTCTAAATGCTTCAGGATCAGCAGATAACCAGCCAGTTGCAAAACCTCTCTCAGCTGGGGAAATTATTATTTTGTTTCTTCAAAGGTGTGTGTGTGTGTGTGTGTGTGTGTGTGTGTGTGTGTGTGTGTCTTACTGGGGGTTGAACCCAGGGGCATTCTACCTCTGGGCTACACCCCAGCTCTGTTTCATTTCTTATTTGGAAACAAGGTCTCTCGATAAGTTGAAGAGAGTCTACGTTGCTAAGGCTTTACTTGAACCTGAAATCCTCCAGTCTCAGCCTCCCAAGTACTGAGATTACAGGCATGTGCCACCCTGCCTGGCTCCTGGAAAAATTTTAATACTATATATGTGAAGAGGTGCTGTACCTGTTTTCCTTCAAATAATCCACCAGGCCTGGGTTGACAGGACTATGTTTTGTGGCCTTTTTGAAAAGCGTATATTTCACTTTTCCCCCATTAGAATGGGTCATTTTCTTTCCTTCCTTCCCTCCCTCCCTTCCTTCCTTCTTTGGATTGAACCCAGAGGAATTCTACCTCTGAGTTCTACCTCTAACCCTATTTTATTTTCTATTTTGAGACAGGGTCTTCCCAAATTTCTGAAGGTCTCTCTAAGTTGCTGAGGCTGCTGGCTTCCAACCTGTGATCCTCCTGTCTCAGCCTCCCAAGTACTGGGATGATAGACAAATGCCACCACACCCCTCTGGTTTTTCTTTTTGCTCCTGTAAAGAGACTTCTGCTATCTTTTCTCCTGCTTATTTTCCCTTTTCTGCTGCATTGTTTCCCTCCATCTTTGTCCTCTCTCTTTTTGTAGCTTTGGGCCCAGCTTGGTCCTCGATTCCAGGTTGGCCTTTCACTTCTTCATATTTCTCTTTCCCTGTGGCTTGCTTATTGGGGGGGGGGGTTGTACATTTCTCCTAGGGATGGCTGAAACCTGAATGGGTATTTATTTGAGATACCTTTCAGTGAAAACTTGCTTTTTAAAAACCAAATTCTATATTCTTAACAATAAAAGAGGCCTTTTTTCCCCCCCACAAAGTAAGAAAATTTCTTTTTCCAAAACCCAAGGACCCAGTGGATTTCAAAAGTTAGATTCTTGGTTCCTTGATTTTTCTTTCAAATGGGGAAAGTACCTTCTCCCCAACCCCATTTTCTGCTTTCCCTGATTGTCTTTAGGTTCTCTTTTTTCTGCTCTTAGCATCACTGGCTTCCTTGGCCTCTTCACCACGCTGGCTCCCGGTCGCCTCTCCCTTCCCCCGCTGGCCTGCCGGCCCCTTGGCCTCCTCAGATCTTTATTCTGCCCTGGAGACTCGGAGCTGGAGGAGCCTTGGGTGTCTGAGGTTTTTCTGCCCTGGCTCTGATCCTGTGTGCAGGGTACAGCGTCCTCTGATCTGAAGGGGAGACAGGAGAAAGGAAGGAGGCTGGCGCAGGACAGGTAGTCTTCCTATAGGAGCTAGACTCCTGGTGAAACTGTCTCCTTTTGTCCCAGGCTCCTGAGGGATGTGTGTGGGCTGCAGGGCATCAGAAAGGGGCCTTGGGTGGTGGTGGGTTATGCTTGGAGTGTTTCTAATGGGACCTGACCTACTCTTAAGAGAGAAAGGTATGGTCTCCCTCCCTTCCCACACATTCAGAACTTCCCAGCCCCCTCTTCCAGGGTGACCTCACCCGGGAGCCAGCAGCTCCTGCCGGAGGGAGCAGGAGAGCCTTGCCTGGGAACCCTTCACCTACCTTCAAGGTTTTTGCTGCTGGGTAGGACAGTTGACGACCAACTGTTCTCCCTCGGAGCAGGGCTCCGCACAGGTCTCGGAGACCCTGAGCAGATAGATACTCTGGGTCCCTCCGCAGGCATCCCCCCACCCCCCAATCCTTGGACCTTTGACCCCTTGCTTCTCCCTCCTTCCAGAGTGAATCCCCACCCCATCCGGTTTTTCTAATTTCCAGGGCTCCTTCCAGGGCTATCTCCCAGCTGTGGGACGGTTGGCCCCCACCACCCCCTGCTGGCCCTGGACCCGGCTGTACCACTGGATTCAGATGCAGCCCAGATGGAGCACATCTCCTCCGTGCTGCACCGTGGTCTGTGGAAAGGAGCACGCCAGGATTTGCCAGGCGGCTCCCGTTGGCCATTTTCCGTTCGGTGTCTAATATTTAGCATAATCAGAATACCAGAAAAAAAAATCCCCGTGCCAAACACAAACTCGCTGGCAGTTTTGACTTTAGAAAGTAAAACTGCTTCTTCAAGGTGGACGGGCAGGGGTTGGTACCTTATGTAGCCCGCTGAGCGAACGTGTTTGGCTGGTTGGACCAAAGCTGGTTATTAACAGGACTTGAATTATTGAACACCACCCTGGGGCCCCGTGGTGGCCATGGCACCTGCCTCCTGGCCTCCTGCGCCGTCACCTCTGTTTCTCTTGGGGGTCGGCTGGCTTCACTAGAGCTGGCCACTCAGGTCTGGGGCCCCAGGTGCTGAGTGGGACCTCTCCCTTCATCAGGATTCAGTGCCAGCCCAGGCCTGGAGGTTTTGTTTTGGAACACCCCAGGCGCTCTTCCGGGAACCTTTGAGACAAACCGAAAGAAAGGCCACGGAGAGCAGAGAAGACGGGAAAGAAAGGGGCAGTGACCTTTCTTCCTTTGCCAGTGGAGGACTGAGCCTGGGGAGAGGCAGGCTGGAGGGATGGACAGCGCTTTCCTGGCTGGTGTTAACGTCCTTCCGCCTCTGCTTTTCCTTTCTTTACTCCTCCTTACCGCTTTTTTTCCCCTCCTTGGTGCTAGGGATGGAACCCAGCAGCGTTCTACCTCTGAGCTACACTCCCAGTCCTAATTTTATTTTTTTATTTGGAAACAGGGTCTCACTAAGTTTCTGAGGCTGGCCTTGAACCTGTGATCCTCTTATCTCAGCCACCCAAGCACTGGGACTACAGGCTTGCACGACCAAACCTGTCTTCCCTACTGCTTTTTAAGGTCTAAGGCTAGTCTGCTCCTTAGCCTCTACTGGGGAGACCCCCAAGGAGGTGGGGCTCCACCTGCCTCCCAGTGTTTACTCTTCTGCCCTGGAAAGAAGGCCCCACGCTGGAGCCTGGGAACAGAAGCTCCCCAGGCGGGTCTCTTCTCTGACTCCAGCTCCCCAGGAGCCCCAGTTTCCCTGATGGACCCTTTGCTTTCTGCTTCACCCAGTCAGCTCTCTCCCTTTCCTTTGGGCTTTTCATTTTATGCTTTTGCACCTCACGCACTTTATTTGGGTCCTTTTATTATTTTTTTTTAATTTGCGGTACTGGGGATTGAACTCAAGGGCATTCTACCTCTGAGCTATACCCCAGCCTATTTTTTATTCTTTATCTTGAAACAGGGTCTCACTAAGTTTCGGAGGGCCTCACTAAGCAGCTGAGGCTGGCTGGGAACCCAGATCCTCCGGTCTCAGCCTCCCAAATGCTGGGATTACAAGCCTGTGTCACCACGCCCGGCTATTTGGGTCCTTTTAGTGGGAATCCACTTGGGGTGGGGGGCAAGTAAGAAGACTAATCTGGGGTCAAGTGGCCAGGGTAAAGCAGGAGGAGGGAAGAAGTCAACATTTGCAGAGGGGGTGACATGAGGCTTGGGTGAGGTGGGTGCCTCTGTTCAGAGCTAGTGTCCGTCTTTCTGCCTTTGTCACCCCCCCGGGGGGGGGCTGTTGTGTTTGTGGCTGCGTGTAGCGCTTGTCAGCGGAGTGCTGTGACAGGCTATTTTAATAAACTGTTGCCGTTTCCCGAGCCGAGCCGCGCAGCCTTGGCATCCCTCGTCACCACTAATGGAGCGTGCGTGGCTGGGTGTGGGCCGAGGACGGCTGCCGAGCTCTCGGGGGAGGGGGTGCTGGGGGAGGGGGTGCAGGCTCAGGGTGCTCCCCCCATGCCTGGGAGTGCTCCTGTGTGTCGGGCAAAAGCCGCCAGACTCGGGGGACCGGGAGGGTGGCCGCACCCTGGGCGCAGGGTCCTTGCCTGGGAAGTGGGGCTGGCCTGGACACTTTCCGAGCTCTTTCTTCTTATTTCTATTCATAGCACCGCAGGCTCGTGTGTATGGCGGCAGCAGGGGTGTGTGTGGGGGGGAGAAAAACCTTCCACTCGCCCCTGTGTACTCCATAAATAAAAAGAAAGAAAGAAAGAAAGAAAAAAAAGAACTAGAACCAGAAAAAGAGAGAGTGTGCAGGCCAGAGAGAAAGACTGAAACCAAAACAGAGAGAAGGCGCAGCTGCGTTCCCTAAGGCCTTCTGGGGCTCCCGCCCGCCAGCCCGCCCGGAGTCAGGCCTTTATTTATTTATTTTTCTGGCTTAAAAAAAAAAAAAAAAGATTCTGCATCTTCCTCCATCCCAGCTTCTTTCTCCCCTCACCCACCACCCCCAAATTTGCTGGGTGACCACTGCCAAATGGGCCCGAGTGGAGCCTGGAATGAAAAATTCATAACTGCTGGACTTTGCTTGTTCATTAGAGGTGAACTTGTCGATCGGGCAAATTGTTTTTTGGTCTCCAACTGCCGGGGGCTCTCCCCACCCTCCCGCTGGCCCGGCTCCCTCCTCCCCTCGGACGCAGCCATTGGCTGCCCGCGGACGTCTCGGTGCCAAATAGGTGGATCCTTCCCTCTCTCTCTCTCTTTCTCTCTCTCTCTCTCTCTCTCTCTCTCTCTCTCTCTCTCTCTCTCTCTCTCCCTCTCTCTCTCTCCCTCCCTCCCTCCCTCCCTCCCTCGCTCTCCCTTTCCCTCCCTCCCTCTCTCTCTCCCTCGCTCCCTCTCTCCCTCTCCCTCCTCCCCTTTTCCTGGCTTGGCACTACCGAATGGATGGGGATTGAGCATGAAAGAGGAGAGAGAGAGGGAGTTTGAGAGAGAGAGAAAAGGAGCAACAAAAACCCCCAACCCAATCAGGGCTGGTGCACACACACACTCGCACAAACACTTGCACACTCACCCCCCCATCCCATCCAGTTCTCCCTGGATCCAGGCTCTCTCCCTCCTCCCTTCCTTCTCTCCCTCCCTCCCTCTCTCCCTCGCTCCCTCTCTCTTTCGCACGCGTCTGCCAGCAACGGTCTGCAGCCGGTCAGAACTCGTCCTCTTCCCCGGGAATCTGCGAGCTCCCCCTTTTCCTCCGATCCAGCGGGCGGAGGGAGGCGGCTCGAAGTTTACACCCTGGTGCCGCTGCCAAAGCCGAAAGCCTTTTTCTTCAGCTGCCGCTTTTTTTCCCTCCTGGTTTTTGTTTTTGTTTTTGTTTTGCACGGGGGTGCGTGGCGGTGGTGTGTGTGTGGCAGGGGGGAGATGGTGGGAGGCTGGTTCTGATTTTTAAATTTTGCATATTTAAAGAAAACTGGAAGAAGATTTGCACTGGGGGAGAAATTGAAAAACAAAATGTTTTGTTGGCTTTTGTTTACCTGGCCTGTGTGGTAACCGGCTCACTCCCTCTCTCTGCTTGCTATCCCTGACCTCTCTTTCTTTTTGCTCTCTTTCAAAAAAAATATTAATTTCCCCCTTCTGTGCAATGGAGTGGGGGGGACAGAGGGGGAAGGGCTTGCAAATCCACCCAAGCCCTGCCCCTATTCCCCAGAACACCAATAATAACCCCCTTTAAAACATTTACCTTCCTCCCCTGCTCCTCCCCCTCCCCCTCCCCCCACCGCCCCCCAACTCACAACTCTGTTGAGTCCAGAATCTCAGAATCGGGCGTCGGGCTTTGCCGGGTACTTCAGATCCATGGTAATTATTTAATTTTTTCCAGTTTTATTTTTGTAAACAGAAATCAATTATTATTTAAACTTCAAACAAGCCAACAAGCCAAAAAAAAAAAAGATCAAAAAAAAAAAAGATCTGAGAGAGCCCAGCCCTCTGTCACCTGACTGAGTGGGAAAGAGGGCGAAGGGGGTCGTGGGAGGCTGGGGAAGGGGCTGCCAGAGGACCCAGGTAGCTTTTAACCCTAACGTGGCTGAGACAACCACCTTCCTGGTGCTAATGAGAAGCATTTTGTTCACGATTACTGGGATTACCATTAGTATCAGCGTCTCTAACAAAGCTGAAATCACATAGTTAGGTTTGAGGTCTGATTTAAAAAAAAAAAATGCTGGGGCGGATGTTCCGACTGAATCAGGAGAAAAGAAAATGAAAACAGCCTGGGGAACCCGGAGCCGTTTCCTCGATCGCAGCCGTGGATGTCATTTTCTGTCTTCTTGGGGGCAGCCAGAAATCGGGCCGGTGTTGGGACAGGTGACTGGGGGCCCCCACGGCGTGCCCCACAGGTGCATTCCGGGGGCCTCGTGCAGACGCACACCGCCGGCACTGACACCGTAGAACATGGAGATGTCATGGGCGCGACACAGCCCTGGCGCGGATACCAGCAGCATGTGTGTGTGTGTATGGACGGCAGCGTTGTCTGTGCGAGAGAGAGAGAGAGAGAGAGAGAGAGAGAGAGAGAGAGAGAGAGAGAGAGAGAGAGAGAATAGGTGTGTGGACAGACTCCCGGCGCCTCTGTCTGGCTGCTGAGGCTGAGATGGGAGCAAGTGGCAGTTGCTGGCGGTGGCTTCAAACCACACTTTTGTAGAACAATTGCAAGAGAAATTGCTGGGGGGAGGGAGGAGGAGGAGAAGGCGGTTTTCCTGGTGCCCCCCTTCTAACGCTGCTTTTCTCCTTCTCTCTTTCCCCCTCCTCCCGTCCTCCCTCGCCCCGCATGCTCCCGGCTTGCCGCCTGCAGGATGAGTTCCATCCGTTCATCGAGGCGCTGCTGCCTCACGTCCGCGCCTTCTCCTACACCTGGTTCAACCTGCAGGCGCGGAAGCGCAAGTACTTCAAGAAGCACGAGAAGCGGATGTCCAAGGACGAGGAGCGGGCGGTGAAGGACGAGCTGCTGGGCGAGAAGCCTGAGATCAAGCAGAAGTGGGCATCCCGGCTGCTGGCCAAGCTGCGGAAAGACATCCGGCCCGAGTTCCGAGAGGACTTCGTGCTGACCATCACGGGCAAGAAGCCCCCCTGCTGCGTGCTCTCCAACCCCGACCAGAAGGGCAAGATCCGGCGGATTGACTGCCTGCGCCAGGCCGACAAGGTGTGGCGGCTGGACCTGGTCATGGTGATTTTGTTTAAGGGGATCCCCCTGGAAAGTACTGATGGGGAGCGGCTGTACAAGTCGCCCCAGTGCTCGAACCCCGGCCTGTGCGTCCAGCCACACCACATTGGAGTCACAATCAAAGAACTGGATCTTTATCTGGCTTACTTTGTCCACACTCCGGGTAGGTCACTCTTAACCTTCCTCCTCCCCCATTTTATTTGACTTGCTGGCATTTGCTCTGTTGATTGTTCCTTTACACTGCCGGCCGGCCGTGGGCCTAACTGGTCCGCCAGTCCTGCCTGCCGCCTCTGGGTTCCATGCGCCTTTCCCTCTTCTCTGTCTCCCCCGCCCTCCCTGATTCTTCCCCCTCTGCACCTTGCCAGGGTGCCCAATTTGTGCATCTCTATCTTTGGAGAACTTAGGGTCTTAGGACTGGGGCCAGGCTACCCCCGGAATTATCTACGGTGGTTAGAGTTTGAGACTATCACCAACAACCCCAAAATCAATTGTGGCTCCTATTTAAAATGACTCAGAAGAAGTACTGGGGAGGCAGGTGCCGGCTTCTCCACGGGTCAGAGGGAGGCTTCAGCTCAAGTCCCAGAAAAAGCCGAATTTGGCACAAGCGGGGTAGAAAGCAGTTCGGTGGAGAGGGGCTGCTGAAATTTCTGCACATGAGACTGAGTGAATAGAGAAAGAGGGGGGAAGGCAAGGAGGCCGTGGGCAGATTCTGGGGCTCAGAGGCCCCCCCGCAGGAGCTGTTTGGGCTGGGGTTTGGCTGTCTGAGAGAGCATGAAAGAGAGCGTGAAAGTAATTTGATTTCACAGAAAGAGTGAGAATGAGCAGGAGATGTCCTGAGCTCTGTCCCTCCACCTTGTTTCAGCTGAAGTGGGCAGGCCCAGGACGGGGCCCTGCCCGGCCAGGAGCCTGGCTGGGGGCAGAGAGGCTTTCCTGAGAAGCAGGCCTGGCAAGGAGCTTCTTTGCTGTGGAAGGGTCTTACACACACACACACACACACACACACACACACACACACAAACACACACACCTCCTGGAAGTCTCCTCTGTGTTCCAGGCATCCCCTTCTCTTCTTTGATTTTCTAGCCGTGCTCTGTGTTTGGGTCAGGCTGGGTTAGTCCGCTGCCACCGCCTCCTCCTCCTCCTCTGGTCCTTTTCTTTTTTTTTCTCCTTACCCTTTCCCTTTTTATAATTTCTTTCCGCTTTTGTTTTCTTACAAATTGAAACAGAGATGGCTGGTTAATTTCTAGCCTCCACTCAGCTACGCCCAATTTACTGCCGCCTTTGAAACCTAAACTCTGTGATTAAGCTATGCAGAAGAGTGTTTACATTATACCCAACCAACTTGTAATGAGAGGGCTACCAAACCTTTCTCTGTGTGCGAGTGTATGCGGGTGTGTTGTTCCCTCTCCACCATCCCAGTACTTTTCTTTCCCTCTCATTTTCCTTCTTCCTCTCTTTATGTGAAGGCGAGAGAGTGTGGCTTCACTTCAACTCTGGAAAAACGGCTCTTTCCTGAGTGTCCCTGTGTCTTCCTTCCTGTTCATTCACAGAAAGAAAGAAAGAAAGAAAGAAAGAAAGAAAGAAAGAAAGAAAGAAAGAAAGAAAGAAAGAGCGAGCTACTCACAACTGCTGTGGTCATCCTCTTGCCTCTTTGGGAAGTTGGGAGAAATGATGACAGGATCCAGAAATAAAATGGGGGGGTGGGGTGGGAGTTTCTTTCAGGAACATAATCTCTCTCTCTGGCTGAGAGTGAGTGCTGAAGATCTATGTTGGAGAGCTCTGGGGAGGAAAAGATGGCATTCCAGGTCTCTCTTCTTGCTCATTCTCTCTCATTCTGGATGTGCTGAACCCTGCTCTGAACCTGCCTACTTCTATGGATCTTTCCGGGCCTGCACCCGCCCGCACAGCCATCACAGCCCTGCATACCAAGGGCCGAGGGCCAGGTGCCAGTTCTTTCCTGTCCCTTCACCTTGGGTGTTGTTGCTTCCTCCCTTCTTTCCTTCTTTCCTTCCTTCTTGGAAAAGGGACTAAGGGGGGGAAAGTTGTCTACTACCCTCTGTCCGCCAGAGCAGACAGGTATGTGCCTTGTTAAGGTCAGAGAGGCTGCATGGGTCCTGGACCTTGCCAGTGCACCCAGCACATAGCTCCCCCAAAGGGGATCCTGTACCTTCCGGTTTTAGAACTTGGAGCCCAAGAACATCTGCAAGGGAAATCAGCACTCTCCTTCCTCCCTAGACGGCCTTCTCTTCTCCCCTCTATCTGGAGCCTTGCTGCCAGGTTGCTTCTTTGGCCTCTTTTATTTAAGGCCAAATCCTTAACTGCTGCCAGTGTGGGGCTAAGGTAGGACAAAGCATACATGGTGGTGAAGACTGTTTCCTGGCCAGCCTCCTGTCTCCTGGACTGAACAGGCAGGTGCCAGGGGAAGCAAGCCCCCCTCCCCCCACAATGAGATCATTTGTCCAGGAATATGAATGAATTCATATCCCGCCGCATGTAGCCAAGGCCACCTCTGTCAGGACTGAGGAAGGGCCTCCGAGCACAGAACTGAGGACGTGCTTTTGATGATTCAGGCCATAGGCTTTAGAGAGCTTTAATGAATGGGACCTTTCTGGGGGAATTGCTGGGACTTGAGTGTGCCTCTCTGGGGAAAGTGGCTGGGACCGCTGGCGGGCATCACTGCTGGGCTGGCTTCTCCTTGGGCTTGGGTCTCTAATGTGGACATGGCGCCGAGCGGGCAGAGCTTCTGGGTTTGTTAGACAATGCCTCCTCCTTGGCCAAGCCACCAAACGGTGTCGGCTCCCTAGCACTACCTTCCCTAAGCCTACCAGACACACGCC
>PVLC010035688.1:0-16228 GCA_004027655.1 Graphiurus murinus | reverse complement strand
GAAAAAAAAAAAAAAGGTATCTAATTCACATTTAAGTTTGTTTGCATCAGAAGTGTTTTTGTTGTTGTTGTTTTTGTTTTGTTTTTTGTTGTTGTTTTTTGGGTACTGAGGGTTGAACCCAGGGGCATTCTCCCTCTGAGCTACACCCCCAGCCCCATTTTTTTATTCTTTATTTTGAAAACAGGGTCTCACTAAGTCGTGGAGGACCTCACTAAATAGCTGAGGCTGGCTGCGAACCTACAATCCTCCTGTCTCAGCCTCCCAAGTACTGGTATTACAAGCATTCACCACCATGCCTGGCAGGAAGTTATTTTAATAATTTCAAGGGATATATCTTCATTAATTTATCATTAGTTGAGAAAATATTTAAAACTATGTGTTATATACTAGATTCTGCTTTAACAACAACAAAAAATGTTTACCTTACAGGGTAAAACAAATCAATAAATAATTACAGTATAGTTTAGTGGTACTGTGGCTTCAGTTACCTCTGTTATGCCCTGAGAGAAATATATACATAAGTAGGAGGAGAAATGTAGATAGATACAAAGATCTATAGAAACACAGAGGAGATGGTCTGGACAAATGTATTATTTGTTTTTGTTTTGTTTTTTGGTAGTACTAGACATTGAACCCAGGGGCATTCTACCTCTAAGATACACCCCCAGCCCTATTTTTATTCTTTTTTTTAATTAAAAATGATAATAATAATCATAGCATAAAACAAACTTTAGAAACACAAGTCAGAGGGCTTAAATTCTCCCCAGGACCTTATTTTGACCTCTATCAGAGGCAAAGATCCACCTTGCTGTTAAAGAAAATCAGAGAGAAGACAGAAGCAGGAGAACATATCGCAGCAATGTGAAATAAAGGGGAGGTGGTGGGGTAGGGCTGTGTTTTCTTGTTGATTTCTATTTTTTTGTCTTCTGTTTTTCAGTTTTGCTTTCCGTGTATGGTAGGCACCAGTACAGGCACTGCATGCGACGGAAGTTGGGGCAATGGGAGAGGAAAAAGGTTAAAGGATTCAAGGATGGGGCAGTACAAGTGGAACAGACGTTATTTCTGTCCACTGATGGACTGCGATATAGACCGGGGAGGGATCATGTCTAAAAGGTATTCACGCTGTCAGTCTGCCAAACTGGGGGCTTTGTGTCCTCCAATGCCAGTGTTCAAGTATGCAGTGTTGACACCTGGCATACCAAGGAGGCCACCTGGCACAAACAACTGGGGTGCCTGTGAAAAGTTTGAAAGCATGGAGCGGGCAGATGTGGGTATGCCACACTGGAGGCTGCTCTGGGGCTGTGGAGCCTGCCGAAGTGTATGATGTCTCATGATGGTCTCTTGTTTACTGACACTGGAGACAGCTGGAGCGGTAGTTGGGGAGAGGGCTGCTTGCTGCTGTAATCGCTGTTCAATTTCCTGTGACTATGTCTTTACCCAACCAGAAATCATCAAATGGAAATGAGCCTATTTTTTATTTTTGATTTTGAAACAGGTCTCCCTAAGTTGCGGAATGCCTCACTAGGTAGCTGAGGCTGGGCGCAAACCCAGATCCTCCAGTCTCAGCCTCCCAAATGCTGGGATTACAGGCATGTGCCACCGAGCCTGGCTTATTTTTTATTTTGAAATAGCATGTTGCTAAATTGTTGAGGCTGTCTTTGAACCTGAGATCTTCCTGTTTCAGCCTCCCAAGTACTGGGATTACAGGTGTATGCCACCATGCCTGACTCAAATGTATTCTTTATGATATTGGCTTTGACTTTGACAACAGTTCCCAATTTAGCCACTTTTTGAACTGGACTGGATCACACCTGAACATCTGAAATATATCCTTCCTGCTCAACCCTAGTTCTTGTTTGGTCTTCTGGTGATCTCAGATGTGGTAGCTACTAATGGAGTAAAGCTAAGGAGAGAGAGGCAAAAAACAGGATTCTCCAGAGATAGAGCCAAAGAAACAAAACTACCTTTTCTATTTACTGTGCCTTCTCTCTTCATGCCTGGGATACTAGAGGCCTGGTTATGCCACTGTAGTCCATTTAGCCCTTAAATTGTATCATTACTTCTTTGGGGGTTTGGGGGTGAAGTTACAGAGGAACTTAAAATTCCTTAGATTAGTCAGTTCTTAAGCTTTGAGAATCTAATGAACACTGTTGACCTTGTTTTCAGAAAAATACTTTTGCATATTTCACACACCCACTGAAATCCATCAAAGGACCTCAGGTTAAGAATTAATCTTTTGTGAAGTGTCTATTTAGATCTTTTTCCCTTTTTTTTTTTTTTTTTTTTTTTTTTTTTTTTTTTTTTTTTTTTTTTTTTTTTTTTTTTTTGCGGTACTGGGGATTGAACTCAGGGGCATTCTACCTCCGAGCTACACCCCCAGCCCTATTTTTTATTCTTTATTTTTGAAACCGAGTCTCACTAAGTTGCGGAGTGCCTCACTAGGTAGCTGAGGCTGGTCGCGAACCCGGATCCTCCGGTCTCAGCCTCCCGAATGCTGGGATTACAAGCGTGCGCCACCACGCCCGGCTTTTTTCCCATTTTTTGATTGGGTTATTTGCTTTCTTAGCTGTGATTTTCTTGAGTTCTCTGTATATCCTAGATATTAGACCTCTATCTGAAGAGTAACTGGCAAAAATCTTCTCCCACTCTGTAGGCTCTCTGTTTAGGTTCTTGATAGTTTCCTTTGCTGCACAAAAGCTCTTCAGTTTAATGCAATCCCATGTATTGATCTTCCTGAGGGTTGCTTGTGCTTTTGAGGTCTTGTTGAGAAAGTTTTTACCTGTGCCTGTGTGTTGAAGTGTTGGTCCTATGCCCTCTTCAAGTAGCTACAAGGTCTCCGGCCTAACTTCCAAGTCTTTGATCCACCTTGAATTGATTCTTGTGCAGGATGAGAAAGTGGGGTTTATTTTCATTTTCCTGCATAACCCAATCAAAAAATGGGCAAAGGATCTAAATAGACACTTCACAAAAGAAGAAATACAAATGGCCAATAAATGTATGAGGAAATGTTCCACATCATTAACAGAGAGATGCAAATCAAAACTACCTTGAGATTTCACCTAACTCCAATCAGAATGGCAATCATAAAAAACGTGAACAACTACTGCTGGCGAGGATGTGGAAAAGTGGGAACTCTAATACACTGTTGGTGGGATTGCAAACTAGTGCAACCACTTTGGAAAACAGTATGGAGGATCCTCAGATGTATGGGAATGAACCTACCATATGATCCAGCAATACCACTTCTGGGTATCTACCCAAAAGAATGGAAACCAAACTATCAGACTGACACATGTGTATCTATGTTTATAGCTGCACAATTCACAATAGCCAAACTATGGAAGCAGCCACGATGTCCATTGACAGATGAATGGATTACAAAACTATGGGATATGTACGCAATGGAATTTTACTCAGCTATAAAGAAGAACAAAATCATGTTATTTGCAAGGAAATGGATGCAACTGGAAAACACTATGTTAAGCGAGATTAGCCAGTCACAAAGAGTAAAGAAGCATATGTTCTCCCTAATATGCGGATGCTAGGGAGAAGATGGGGCATAAGAGGGTCTCCAGATGAAAAAGGGGAGACCCTCGAAAGCAAAGTAGTTGATTTAACCGAAGAGGTTGGATGGGGGGGGGGCACACTAATGTATATCAAGATTACTCACTAAACTGAATTTGAGAGGGAGGGAGGGCGAGGGAGCGGGGTGGGAATTTGGGGAAGGGGTCAAATGAGAATTGTGAGCACATATAACAAAGATGTATGCTTACAATGCATGAATAAAAATAAAAATTAAAAAAAAATTAATCTGAGCTGGGTGTGGTGGCCCAGGCTTGTAATCCCAGTACTTGAGAGGCTGAGACCGGAGGATCACAGGTTCAAGGCCAGTCTCAGCAACTTGTGAGGCCCTCCACAACTTAGTGAGGCCCTGTTTCAAAGTAAAGAATAAAATAGGGCTGGCGGTGTAGTTTGGAGGTAGAATGTCCCTGGGTTCAATCCTTAGTATTGAAAAAAAAAAAAAAAAAAAAGAATTAATCTAAAGGTTAAAGCAGTGGTTCTCAACCTTTATTTTATTTTTTTCCCAAAGTTCTTAAAATCTGATGAAAACGCAAGATTCCTTCTGTAAAAAATAACATTTTTTATAGAGAGTTTTATTATTGAAATCACTCCGTACAGTTCTCGAACAAGACAGTTTAAAGATGATCTCTTCAAATTCTTGGTAGTCATTGTTGAGGAGTACTTAGTTCATACAAGTAGTTGACAAAAATTTTACAACAAATTTTCCCATAATTCAATATTTACAAGTATAAATTATATTCTTATAGTTGTTACGTCAGCAAATGCAATATGGAGATCTCTTGCGATAAGATGACTGGATTTCAAACCGACTCAAACTATCTTCATATCTAGTATGCATTACAAACTAATAATAAATCTCAAATTTGCAGAGTATTACTGTGTTATTAGAGCAATAATTCTACAGCTAACTTGGACATAACTAAAAGGACACATCAGACATAAACAAAAGAAAATGTTAATATATCTGAAGAGAGAGATTGGGAGCTGAGTCCATCTAAGAGTATCTGTCAAACCTCCCTGCCTTTCCTGGCCACAGCTGAGGCTGAATCCTGCTCCTTGAGTACCTGGAACATACTCCAATAGCTCTAAAGCTCAGTGTTTATGATAGCAATATGCACTGCAAATGGCTTCTGAAAGTGTTCAGGTATCACAGAGGTAGCAGCTGCTTCTACCTTGAGTGTTAGGGGAAAAAGAAAAGGGAAAAATTTAGAGAGGCCCTATAGAGCTGAAACTCAGGTGTCTAGGGAGAAGGCGCCGCTCAGCTGGTTTTGGTATTTCTGAGCTTAGATTAAGGGTTCCATGGGACCCAGGGTTGGAGACCCACACCTCTTGAGGCAGGAGCTGGCTGCTGGTATTGATGTCTTTGAGTTGATGAGAGCCATAGAACCGAAGAAAAACTACAAACTGGATTCAGCTATCGCTTAAAAAAAAAAAATACTGCTACTAAAATGAAGAAGCTCTAAAAGGGTGACGCATGCAGAAACCAAAAGCCTAGGAGATAGATGAGAAGTCAGCTGATGAAGCAAAGAAATATGGTTTCAAGAGTCTCAGCTCCAGCATCAAAGAAGAATGAAAATGGATGATTTGGATGATTTGGGAGCTGGAACAATAATAACTGGCACTGACTGATAGGAAGATTGATAATAGGAGTGGAATTTATCTCCATTCTCTTGTTCCCATATATCTCATGAAGACAAAGGCATTGCTACTCCCCTCTTTGGATACAATTAGCATACTGTCATCAATGTATCATTGGATCAATGTGATACTAGTACAGGTATCTAGTATCTTTGTGGACTATCAAAGAGCAAGATAATTGATGTAGCCCTGAGCCAAGAAACAGATTAAACATACCTAATCTGAAAATCTGAACTCCAAAATGCTCCAAAACTTTTTGAGTGCTGATATGATGTCTAAGTGGAAAATTCCATACCATGAAGCTGTTTCATGCACAAAATTATTAAAATATTATGTGACCTTCAGTCCACATGTGTGAGGTATATATGAAACATAAATGAATTTCATGTTTAGACTCAGGGTCCCATCCTAAAGATATTATATATAGGCAAATATTCCAAAATCTGAAAAAAAAAAAAATCTGGGCATAGTAGCACACACCTGTAATCCAAGTACTTGGGAGGCTGAGACAGGAGGATCACAGGTTTGAGGCCAGCCCCAGCAACTTAGCCAGGCCATCAGCAACTTAATGAGACCCTGTTTCAAATAAAAAATAAAATACTGGGGGTGTCACTCAGAAGTAGAATGTCCCTGGGTTCAATCCCCAGTAACACACATACACAGAGAAAAGGAAGTATCTGAAACATTTGTACTCATTTTAGAAAGGGGATACTCAACATATGTATTATTGGCCCTGCTAAAGAAAAGCAAACTGTTTCAGATGATCTTTGCCAATGCTAGGTCAGTGGCTGCATACTAGTGCCAGGGGCTGTGTTGATTTGCTCCATTTAAGATACTACATATGGAATAGCAGCTGTAAGTGAAGACATCACCTGGTTAAATTTATAATAATCCACAGTCATTCTCTAAGATCTATTTACCTTCTTCACAAACCAAGCAGGCAAGTTAAATTTGGCATGAGATAGTTTCCATCACTCCACTTCTTTCAGATCTTTATTGTTGTCATTAACCTCTAATCCCTCATTTCCTCACCCCTAAGGAAACAATATTTTAAATTTACTATTCTGGTGTGTGTGTGTTGGGGGTAGGGATGTTGCTAGGGCTTCAATCAACTTGACCTTTTTTTTTTTTTCTTCTGGTGCTGGGGATTGAACTCAGGGGCATTCTACCTCCGAGCTACACCCCCAGCCCTATTTTTTATCCTTTATTTTGAAACAGGGTCTCACTAAGTTGTGAAATGCCTCACTAGGTAGCTGAGGCTGGCTGCAAACCCAGATCCTCCAGTCTCAGCCTCCCAAATGCTGGGATTACAAGCGTGCACCACCACGCCCGCCTCAACTTGACCTTTCTTAATATCGTCGTCCTTATTCCTAATCTGAGAGCCAATATGGAGGTTCTGCCAGTTACCAGTATCTCTAATTATACATTCAAAAATGGATGAACTAACCATATATGGTTCTATGGCTCTACTCAGTCCAACGTGATTCAAACTTGAATTAAAACTCCATTTCAAGCTGAGTGTGGTGGCGCACGTTTGTAATCCCTGTACTTGGGTGGCTGAGATAGGAGGATCACAGGTTTGAGGACAGCCTCAGTAAGTAGTGAGACTCTCATCAACCTAGTGAGACCCTATTTCCAAATAAGAAATAAAATTGGGCTGAGGGTGTAGCTTGAAGGTAGAATGCCTCTGGGTTCAATCCCCAGTACCATAAAATAAATAAATAAATAAATAAATAAATAAATAAATAAATAAAAACTCAGTTTCATATCTGACCACCACCAGCTCCCCACTTAAGCTGTTGGGACTGTGTTGGTATTTTGAGACCCAAGAATTAATATCAATTTATAGCTAGTGTTTATAAATCCTTGAAAATCCTGGATACTTCTTTTCCCCAGTACATAGTCATTTTAGGAAATGGCCACTAGCCTCTATAGAGAAGACTCGCAAGATTTTCAGTATATATTTTCAGTGCCGCTCTAAGTGAATGTTCCTCAAAGAGACCATTCTTTCCTTCAGTTAAGAAACTGGGTACCCTAGCAGGCATGAGGCCCAGCATTGAAAAAAAAAAAAAAAAGAGGAAAAAATAAATTGGGTGCAAGATCAGAGCATTATGGTGACTAAAATAATTTTTTGGCAAATAAATAATATACATATATTTTATGTATATATTATATATTTATACACACTAACATACACACACATATATGAATACACACAAATGGAGTACAGGTACTACCACTTGCTAATGTATTTCTCAATGCCTTAGTAAAGCAGTGTCCCCTGTCCCCTGAGTCCTCTTGGGGGATGTACAGAGTGGAGGGAAAGCACATATGTAGGTCATATATAATCAATCCATTCCAACATGCCCATCTGCACAAACCTTTGGACTTTCTCTGCATTATTCCAGAGAAGTTTTAGTATTTCAACTTAATTAAACATAGGCCATGATGGAGTCCAAGTTTAAGTGAACATACCAAGTAAATGGTTAGAATCACTTCCAGCTATTTATGCTAACACATTACATCTATTACCTATTATAATTGCTGATAAATGTACCTGTAGGGATTGCTCATGTTATGTGGCATTCGGCACTTACAGGCTCTGACCTTTCTTGGTGAAATCTGACCCCTCAGACCTAGGGAAGCCGGTGGGTGAGTCAAGGAAAGGCCTACCTCCCTCCCCCGCAGCTATAGGTGACGAGATCTGCTCCCATTGGCTCCCCCTCCCCAGCTTCACCTCCCTACCTGACCTGCCCATATATTCTATTGTGTGTTCCAATAAAGTTGAGTTCCTGTGGCGCTGCCTGACCACTGACTGGACTCCCGACACTCTCCCTCTCGCTCCGACGGGCGAAGCGGCTGGTCTGCTTTGCCCTACCCCGTGTGGCGTGGGACGTGACATCGGTTGCGTGGAACGCTACATGTACCCATATCAGAAAATGAGCCCAGTGCAAATTTTATTCTGTCCTTGCTTAACTTCCTTATAATACATCCCTTCATATGCTCCCTGGGTTTCTGCCAATACATAAGCAACTGATGAGCTGGGCGTGATGGCACACATTTATAATCCCAGTACTTTGGAGGCTGAAACAGGAGGATCACAGGTTCACAGCCAGCCTCACCAACTTAGTGATGTCTGTGCAACTTGGTGAGACCCTGTTTCAAAGCAAAAGAATAAAATAGGGCTGGAAGTGTAACTTGGAGGTAGAATATCCCTGGGTTCAGTTCTATCCCCAGCAACACACACACACACACACACACACACACACACACACACACACACAAAGCAAATGATGAAATTCTTTTGATATAAAAGGCTATTTCTTTCTGGTCAGACTTTACATTTGCCCTGCTGGAGCGTTTTAAAATCTGACTTTAAAGCCGGGCATGGTGGCATATGCCTATAATCCCAGTAGTTGAGAGGCTGAGACAGGAGGATTTCAGGTTGGAGGACAGACCTCAGTAAGTAGTGAGACTCTCATCAACCTAGTGAGACCCCATTTCAAAATAAAAATAAAATAAGGCTGGGGGTGTAGCACAGAGGTAGAATGTCCCTGGGTTCCATCCCTAGTACCACACATACATTAAAAAAAAAAAAAAGATCTGACTTTAGTTGTGGATATTCCAACAGTAATAGATGTTTGGGTTAGGTATGTCTTGAGGAAAATGGGCCTTTCCTTACAAGACAATTTCCTGGAATGAGATTATTACAATGTTTTCAATTAAGAGAAAGCTAGTCTCAAATACTGCAGGATAAACTGTTTTTATTGGTAAGACAGACTCAGAGTGACTCAGGGGTTTGAGGTTCTCCCAGATCCGCTGAATGTCTCCATTCCTAATTTCAGAGTTTTCCTTCTTCCCAGTCAGTTCTCCTATTTTCACATGAGTAACTTGGCTGTCAATTCAGTTAACATAATTCTGTAGCCCACATAATTAAATTTTGTGTTATATTTCACTACTACTTGCCGGGTGTGGTGATGCAAGCCTGTAATCCCAATACTTGGGAGGCTGAGATAGGAGGATTGGCGATTAAAGGCCAGCCTCAGCAATTTAGCGAGATTCTATTTCCAAATAAGAAATAAAAAGGGCTGAGGTGCAGCCTTGGAGGTAGACTGCTCCTGGGTCCAATTCCTAGCACCACCACACACACACACACACACACACACACACACACACACACAAATTAACTACTACTCTTATTATTGTTATTATTTTACCAATAGTAGTTCTGTGACAATAAGAGCTACATCTCCAGCCCTATTATTTTTTTATTTTGAAACAAGTTCTCATTAAATTACTGAGGGCCTCACTAAATTGCTGAGGCTGGCCTCAAATTTGTGGTCCCCCTGTCTCAGCAAAGTATGCTTTTCTAGAAAGACTATTGTTATATTTTTCCTCTCTTTTGAAAAAAAAAATTTATATAGGGTCTCACTATGTTGCCCAGGCTGGCCTCAAACTCCTGGCCTCAAGGGATCCTCCTGCTTTAGCCTCTTAAATACCTGGGATAACAGGCTTGAGGTGCCAAACCTGCTCTTTTTGAAATCTAATCTAATAATCTCTTTCCAGTGGGAATGTTTAGACCATTGACATTTAATGTAATTTTCCATATACTTGGGTTTTTCTAGTCTTGATAATTTTTCTTTTTGATAATTTTTCTTCTTTTCATGACTTATGGGGTTTTTTTCTGTAATTTCTACTAGTGACTTATTAGTTATATCTCTTTGTTTTTACTTTATATTTTAGTAGTTGCTTTGAGGTTCACAATATAAATCTTAAACTTACCCTGGTAAACCTCATATAATATATCTTCACAATATTCTTACTTAATTCCTTTTTTTTTTTTGGTGGTGGTGGTGGTGGCACTAGGGATTGAAGTCAGGGACATTCTACTTCTGAGCTACATCCCAACCCTATTTTACTTATTGTTTTGAAACAGGTTTTGCTAGGTTGCTGAGAGTCTCACTACATTGCTGAGGCTGTCCTCAAACTTGCAATCCTCCTGTTTCAGCCTCCCAAGCACTGGATAAGAGGCATGTACCACCATGTTTGGCTCGTTCCCATTCTTTATGCTATTACTGCCAAATAATAGATAGCTTCTGCATATGTTATATACTCCACAATACTATTTTTTTTTTACTTTAAGCAGTCAATTCTCTTTTAAAAAATTAAAAATAAGATCTTATATCTGCCCATATTGGTACCATTTTCAGCACTCTATTCTTTTGTGTAAATCCACATTTCTACCTGGTATCATGCTTTCTGTCTAGAAAGAAAAAAAGAAAAAATTCTTTTAACTTTATTTGTGCAGATCTGCTTGCAATGAATCCTCTTAGCTTTTATTTGTTGGAAGAATCTTTGTCTTTCTTTTTTTCACTCTATTTACAAATGATATTTTCACAGCTGGGCTCAGTGGGCCACAACTGTGATCCCAATACTGAGGAGGCTGAGACAGGAGAATTGCAGGTTTGAGATCAGCCTTAGCAATTTAGCCTCGCTAACCTAGTGAGACCTCTTTCAAAATAAAAATAAACCAGGCATTGTGGCACACCTTTGTAATCCCAATACTTGGGAGGCTGAGACAGGAAGTTCACAGGTTTGAAGCCAGCCTCGGAAACTTAGCGAGACCCTCGGCAACTTAGTGAGCTCCTATGTCCAAATAAGAAATAAAATCGGGTTGGAGGTGTAGCTCTGAAGTAGAGTGCCCCAAGTTTCAATCCTAGTGGCACCAAAAAAAAAAAAAAAAAAATAGGGCTAGGGGTGTAGCTTGGAAGTAGAATGCCCTTGGGTTCGATCCTTAGTAACACATTCACACACACACACACACACACACACACACACTCCAAAATCTGAAATACTTCCAGTGTCAAGGGTTTTGAATAAGGAATACTCAACCTGTACCAGAAGCTGGATGGCTTAAAAAAATAGAAATTTATTTTCTCATGATACCATGAGGCTAAAAGTTCAAAATCAAATTGTTAGCCAGACAGCCAGACATGGTGGTACACACCCATAATCCCAGTACTTGGGAGACTGAGACAAGAGGATCGCAGGTTCAAGGACAGCCTAGGCAACATAGCAAGACTCAGCAACTTAGTGAGACCTGTTTCAAAATAAAAAATAAAAACGGCTGGGAGTCTATCTCGGAGGTAGAACACTCCTTGGGTTCAACTCCTAGTACCAGAATAATGTGTACAGTTGGGATCTATCACAGAAATCCATTTTATATTACTTATAAACTACTTTAAAGAAGCTTTGAGACAGCTATTTTTGAGTTGGAACATGTTGTTTTCAAAAGCAGTTCTTTTAGTTTATTCAACTAGATCATGTGTTATGTTGATAAAAAAAAAAGATGAATACAACAGAGTATTACATATACTATTTCAAATTAAAGAGTGCCTAAATTGTACTTGTCCTGGAGGCAGAAACTACATGTATATAATTTACGCTTAACACAGCCCCTCCATATATACACAAACTCTTCAATGATTTTTGACACAGCAGTGATTTTATATTTTGTGACGGAAACTACAGCCATTTGCAGTGAAGTGGGGGTCTGGTAATTATCCAGTCTCAATTCCTCAATATGAACAAATAAGCCAGAGGAATCATATTCCTCCCAATCTCCCCAACCAAAAAAAAAATTTTTTTTTAAGGGAGATTATTCTATTATCTGTCTACTTTTCTTAGAGAAATTAAGTAGTTATTAGAGTTTCCACTTTACCTTACCCTAATAATTATTTAAAAAATTAACGAGAGCTGTGCACAGTGGCACACTTGGTAGGCTGAGACAGGAAGATTGCAAGTTTGAGGCCAACCTCAGTAACTTAGTGAGCCTCTCCACAAATTAGCGAGATCCTGTTTCAAAATTTAAAAAATTTTTAAAAGGCCTAAGAGTGTAGGTAGGAGGTAGAATACCTCTGGGTTCAATTCCCAGTACCCCCCACCCCCCAAAAAAACTTAATCAGAATTATAATAATATGAAACAATTTAGTTATTGTTGGCTTTTAAAAAATAACAGTAGCCGGGTGTGGTAGCGCACGCTTATAATCCCAGTATTTGGGAGGCTGAGACAGGAGGATCCAGGTTCGAGACCAGCCTCAGCTACTTAGTGAGACCCTGTTTCACAATAAAGAATAAAAAATAGAGCTGGGGGTGTAGTTCAGAGGAAGAATGTCCCTGGCTTCAATCCCTAGTACTGCAAAAAAAAAAAAAAAAATGATAATGGTGATAATTACTGAGTTTCCTCTGCCTCGCATTGAGAGCTCTGGTGGTAACAGTAATAACTGTAGCATAGTTTGAAAAGTTCAGCAGTTGAGAATTTCTGACAGTTCAGTAGAATGGTGGGGTGTGGGTGAGGGTGAGGGAGATTACGCTCTTCCTGAGGATTTTTTGTTGTTTATTAATATTTTTCTCTCTTTTTGTTATTAATACGGGTCTGGTATTACTTTTCCATGTGATTTAATATTTTTTAGTGGTCCAGATGAGTGATATCCCAAGAGGTCCTGATGAATCAACCTCCCAAGAGGAACACAAACCCACTCAGGTTCCTGGCCTACATAGGTTTCTGACCGTTTATGAGAGGATTTGAAATTCAGCATTCTTGGGAAAACTGAGATGCAACATCATATTCTATCACTTTATTTCTCGTTTGAGTTGAAGCATTCTGCATCAGTTTTTTCACAGAAATGCTGGAGGTGGGGTAAAAGGGTCAAAATAATAGTCGGACCGGGCCTGGTGGCACATGCCTGTAATCCCAGTATTTGGGAAGCTGAGACAGAAGGATCACAGATTCATTGCCAGCCTCAGCAGTTTAGCAAGACTTTCAGCAACTTAGCAAGACCTTGTTTCAAAAACAAAAAGTAAAAAGTGCTGAGGGTGTATATCAGAGGTAGAATGCCTCTGGGTTCAATCCCCAATACCACACACACACACAACAAAAAAGTTGGAGCAGAGTGAGCTGCTTCTAGTTGGTTGACCTTTCCTTAATTATAATATAACAACTCTTAACTGTTTCAATTTGTTGATACAACTACTTTGTGTAACTTTATTTGGGATGGTATTTCCTATTATGTAAAGTATATGTATGTATGTATGTATGTATGTATGTATGTATGTATTGGTACTGGGGATTGGACCCAGGGGCATTCTACCTCTGAACTGCACCCCCAGCCCTTTTATTTTTATTTATTTTATTTGGAGGGAGGGTGCCGGGCATTAAACCTAGAGGCATTCTACCTCCAAGCTACGCCCCCAGTCCAGTTTTATTTCTTTATTCGGAAACAGGGTCTCACTAGGTTTCTGAGAACCTTCCTACATTGCCGAGGCTGACTTTGAACCTGTGATCCTCCTATCTCAACCTCCCAAGTACTAGGATTACAAGTGTGCACTACTACTATGCCTGGCACCCCCAGCCCTTTAAAAAATTTTTTTATTTTTATTTTTTGTGGTGCTGGGAATTGAACCTAGAGGCGTTCTACCTCTGAGTTATACTCCTAGCCCTATTTTATTTTTTATTTGGAAACAGGGTCTTGGTAAGTTGATTTGAGCTTCACTGAGTTGCTGAGGCTGGCTTCAAACCTGTGATCCTCCTGTATCAGCCTTCCAAATACTGGGATTATAGGTGTGCACCACCACACCCAGATAATTTATTTTATTGTACTGGATATCATTGAACCCAGGGAAATTCGGCCTTTGAGCTACATCCACAGCCCCACTTTTTATTCTTTATTTTAAAACAGGGTGTCACTAAATTGCGGAGGGCCTCACTAAGTAGCTGAGGCTGGCTACAAACCTGTGATCCTCCTGTCTCAGCCTCCCAAGTACTGGTATTACAAGCATGGGCCACCACACCTGGCAAAAAAAGTTTTATTTTAAAACAGGGTCTCTCTAAATTGCTAGGGTTGGCCATGAACCTTCAATCCTCCCGTCTCAGCCTCCCAAGTGCTGGGATTGCAGGCGTACTCCACCATGCCCAGCTCATGTAAAGTTTTTTAAACTAAAAACTTTCTGTACTAGAGAATAAGATGTTAGCTGAATCCTCAGCTCCTGATGGATACCACTTACTAACACTGTTTGTATTTCAGGGAAATGGAGAAGACAAAGAAAAGGAACAGCACTCAATTGAATCGAAAGAGCCTGTTGAGGTAGAGTTGTGATGAATAATCAGATGTTAATATTTGGAGAGTAAGCTAGACAAATTAGTTTTCATATGAAGAAGGAAAGGAAAAATGAGGGCATTCAAAAAGATCAACAAAATAACTAATTGAAAAGGGCAAATTCATGTTGATTCATATTGAACTCATTTCAGTCACAGGAAGTTCACATAGGCAAATTATTTGTGAAGAAGTATTATAAATTAAAGCTAAATAAAAGTTGCTTTCTAAAATAGGAACTGTTCAGTACATAAACACCAGTTTTAAGGGTAACTTTACTGTCATATTGAAGAAGTAATTTCCATGTTAATCATTCAAGTAACTTTGTGTGTAAATAAATAAAAGACTACAATGAGAAGAACACTTTATTAAAAAAGGGGCAATTAAGCCAGGTGTGGTGGCACACACTTGTAATCTCAGTACTTAGGAGGCTGAGACAGGAGAATCGCAGGTTTGTGGCCAGCCTCAGCTACTTGGTGAGGCTTTCTGCAACTTAGTGAGACCCTCTTTCAAAGTAAAGAATAAAAAATAGGGCTGGGGGTATAGCTCAGAGGTAGAATGCCCCTGGCTTCAATCCCTAGTACTAATAAATAAATAAATAGCAATGAAAAATAGTTATATGAGCTGGATGTAGTGGTGCACACTTGTAATTTCAGTTCTTGGGAGGCTGAGGCAGGAAGATCGCAGGTTCAAGGCCAGCCTCAGCAACTTAGTGAGGCTCTTTGCAACTTAGTGAAACCCTGTTTCAAAATAAATAAACTGGCATGGTGGTGCATGCTTGTAATCCCAGTACTTGGGAAACTGAGACAGGAGGATCACATGTTCAAAGACAGCCTTAGCAAGTAGTGAGACTCTCATCAACCTAGAGAGACCCTGTTTCCAAATAAATAAATAAAAATAGGGCTGTGGGTATACCTCGGAGGTAGAATGCCCCTGGGCTCAATCCCTAGTACCACAATAAAATAAAATAAAATAAGGTTAGGGGTGTAGCTCGGAGGTAGAATGCCCCTGGGTTCAATCTTCAGTAACACACACACCCACACCCACCCACCCCCCCCACACACACACGCCAAAAAAAAAGTTATATGAAGCTGGGTGTGGTAGTGCACGCCTGAAATCCCAGTACTTGAGAAGTCCAGACAGGAGGATCGCAGTTTCAAAGCCAGCCTCAGCAACTTAGTGAGGCTTCAGCAACTTAGTTAGTGAGACCTGTTTCCAAATAAAAAATAAAGTAGGGCTTGGGGTGTAGCTCAGAAGTAGAACACTCCTGGGTTCAATTCTCAGCACCACAAAATAAATAAAAATAAATAAATAAATAAATAAATAAATAAATAAATAAATAAATAAATAAATGATAGATATATAGATAAGAAGTTATATGGGCCAGACATGGTGACACATAGCTGTAATCCTAGCTATTTGGGAGGGTGAGGCAGGAGGATCTTAAGTTTGAGGCCAGCTTGGGCAAGTTAGCAAACTCTGTCTGAGAATAATGTAAAAAGGTCTGGTGATATTGCTTGGTAGGGTGCTGAGTTCAATCCCCAGTACTGAAAAAAAGAGTTACATGAATTCACATTAAGTTGACTCATAAGAGTTTTTAAATATCTTGTTATTTTTAAAGTACATCAGCAAGAGTACAAAAAACTATTTTTCCATCATTGCCAACATCATAAATTTTATCTTTAATTTCCTTAATTAAGATGAAATGTTAGCTGGGCGTGGTGGCGCACGCTTGTAATCCCAGTACTTGCGAGGCTGAGACAGGAGGATCCGGGTTTTCGGCCAGCCTCAGCTACTTAGTGAGGCTCTCTACAACTTAGTGAAACCCTGTTTCAAAATAAAGAATAAAAATAGGG